>CM026205.1:29906714-30150027 GCA_014839995.1 Xenentodon cancila
GTCCTGAGTCCTGGATCTGGTCCTGGTCCCGTCCTCCGTCCCGGGTCCCGTCCGCCGTCCTGGGTCCCGTCCTGGGTCCCGTCCTCCTCCCGGGTCCCGTCCTCCGTCCCGGGTCCCGTCCTCTGTCCCGGGTCCCGTCCTCCATCCTGGGTCCCGGGTCCCGTCCTCCGCCCTGGGTCCCGGGTCCCGTCCTTGGGTCCCGGGTCCCGCCCTGGGTCCCTGGGTCCGGTCCTGGGTCCCGGGTCCCGTCCTGTCTTTGAGTATACTCCCTTCTGTGTAACTTCATATTTTCCTTCATTTGTGTTTAGTATAAACAGAATTTTGAGGTGCAAAAGTAGATTTGTACACAAACTACGTCTCCAAATATGCAGTTTGTACCAGTGTCCAGCACTGTGACGCTGCCGCAAGTCTCACCCTTCATGCTGACGTACTCCCCAATCTGGTCGGCCGCCTCCTCTGACAAGCCCTTCTCATTCACCATCTCCTTCTTGACGTCCTCCCAGGACATCTGGAGCAGATATGACAGCGTGTGAGAATGACACAACTGCCTGAGAAAGACATCAGCGGAACAAAAAGAAGAAACGGTAAGTCTGGTCCCCATAACAGCAATAGACCCGAGGACTAAAAACAAACATTCAAAAGAAAGAAAAACAAGAACTCTGAATGCCATCACGTTGTTGACCCGACCGGGTCACAGGCTGAAGTGTGAGTGTCATGAGCTCTGCGAGAACGGTTCTGAGAAGACGATAAGTGCAGAGAAAACGACAGAACATCCACCCAAAAAAGATTTAAAAAACTGTTTAAAAATCTACAGGCATATATTTTTTATAATTCTGAAACAACGTCATCCGAGAGTGATGACAGCGTGAGTGAATCATTTATCATGTTGGTTCATCCTGTCACCCTGAACTGCAGGAGGATGGACGGCTGAATCCCTGACAGACATGTACAGCAGCGTTCTTCAAGCCAGGTCCTCACTGCACACGGTTCTGCATGTCTTAGGTGTTCCTCTGCTCCAACACACCTCATACATGCACAGAACATCCTCTGTGTGTTTGTTATTGCATAGTGAAGTAAACTTTGGTCAAATCAATACCGTCCAGTAGTGATTAAGGCTTCAAAACAGCCTTTTAATCACGGTAACTGGCTGCACCTGGAAAGGTTTTCCTGTCAAGGTGCCGTTGAAAAACGTTCTCTCTTCACCAAACGTCACTCATATATAACAGTATCCTTCGCCTGTGAATCGAAGGAACAAGTATCAGCACCAGCAGAGGCCAGTTCGGAGCTGAAAAGGTCAGTATTTATTTTCCATACCTTGTCTAGTTTGTCTACTGTTGAACAGATGGTGCGAAACTTGTCATCGGGGACTCCGCACACAGCAAACATCCCATCCAGGATGCGCCTGTCGTTGACCTGGAAATGAAGGCTGTGAATGCACGTGAAGTTTCCCGGCGGCACAATGTGGGACTGGGCCGACCCAAAGACTAACCTTGATGCAAAAGTCTCCAAGTTCCAGCTCACTCAGGATTTCATGAACGATCTTCAGACAGTCAGCATCTGGGATCATGGGGTCATACTGGCCCGCTATGTCAAAGTCCTGAAACACACACACACACACACACCAGACACCAGACACACACACACACACACCAGACACCAGACACACACACACACACACACACACACAAGACACACACACACACACAGATTAAACTAGTACCGTCAGCTGATTTGCTAGTGAATCAAACCAGGCCAGAACCTAAACGGTTACGGAACCTAAACGGTTACGGAACCTAAACGGCTACGGAACCTAAACGGCTACGGAACCTAAACGGCTACGGAACCTAAACGGCTACGGAACCTAAACGGCTAAGGAACCTAAACGGTTACGGAACCTAAACGGGTAAAGAACCTCAACGGGTAAAGAACCTCAACGGGTAAAGAACCTCAACGGGTAAAGAACCTAAACGGCTAAGGAACCTAAACGGTTACGGAACCTAAACGGTTACGGAACCTAAACGGCTAAGGAACCTAAACTGTTACGGAACCTAAACGGCTAAGGAACCTAAACGGGTAAAGAACCTAAAGGGTTATGGAACCTAAACGGGTAAAGAACCTAAACGGGTAAAGAACCTAAACGGGTAAAGAACCTAAACGGGTAAGGAACCTAAACGGCTACGGAACCTAAACGGCTACGGAACCTAAACGGCTACGGAACCTAAACGGGTAAAGAACCTAAACGGGTAAAGAACCTAAACGGCTACGGAACCTAAACGGTTACGGAACCTAAACAGCTAAGGAACCTAAACGGATAAGGAACCTAAACGGCTAAGGAACCTAAACGGGTTATGGAACCTAAACGGGTAAAGAACCTAAACGGGTAAAGAACCTAAACGGTTATGGAACCTAAACGGGTAAAGAACCTAAACGGGTAAAGAACCTAAACGGGTAAAGAACCTAAACGGTTATGGAACCTAAACGGGTAAAGAACCTGGGAATAACCTTCTGCAGACACGTGCACGTGTGCCGCTGGAGACTTACACACTGATAAAATTCTCGGTAGCGTCCACGAGTCATGGCGGGGTTATCGCGGCGATACACCTTAGCGATGTGGTAGCGCTTGATGTTGGTGATCTTGTTCATGGCCAGGTAGCGTGCAAAGGGCACCTGAAACGGGCGGTCAAGGACAACACGATGGCGGGGTGGGGGCAGTCAGGGGGCATCAGGGCGGGTCAAGGATACAGTCAGGTCATATCTGAGCGACAGCAGCTCCCCTCCTTGGTCCTTGAGGTCGTAGATGAGCTTGGAGTCCTCGCCATACTTCCCCGTCAACGTTTCCTACACCAGCAGAGACATTTCACTTCACCCTCTGAATGGCAGCTCAAGCTCACCTGCAGCCGAGTGAAAATGTACCTTTAGTTCAAACACCGGCGTGTCGATGGTCTCCGCTCCGTGGCGTTTAAAGCAACTGATGATGGTGTTGAAGACTCTCTCTCTGATGGCCATCTGCTTGGGGTTGTAGTCTCTTGTCCCCTGTCAAACAAACATATTCGTCTTATTTGCATGTAGCTTTCGCTGACTGAGTTCTTTCAGCAGCAGGATGTCCGGTCCGCAGTCCTCTCCTCCGATGCCAGTTCATGTATTTGTACTTCAAAGATAAATCAGGAAAGGGGACAGGAATTCTATTTCGGACTCCGTGTACCCAGGATAGTTTTGTTTTTGTGCACGTGTGATTTTGTCTCAACTTCATTTATGAATATACATCCGTGTCTCCATTCAGAGCAGCAACAGAAACCGGCGGGGACGGTAACGCCGTTCCTGCTGCAGTGGTGCAGTTGGCGCTTACATGCTGGCTTCACAGAGCTGCTTTCTGGAAAAGTGTCAGATCTGATCACCTCTGCTGTCTGCCTGCTGAGGCGTGACGAAGGAGAGACCGCTGTAGGACGCCCCCGTTCCGTAACCGAGGGAGAACATAACAACTTCCTGATCACGCTGTACGCCTAACAATCGTAGTCATGAGAACAGAGCCGCACTTCACTCCGGGGACGACCAGGGCTCGTCCTGGAAACCCGCTCACAAATGAAATAGCAGCCGGCGGGCAGGAGGAGGACCCGGACGCTTCCGGCCGGCGGGCAGGAGGAGGACCCGGACGCTTCCGGCCGGCGGGCAGGAGGAGGACCCGGACGCTTCCGGCCGGCGGGCAGGAGGAGGACCCGGACGCTTCCGGCCGGCGGGCAGGAGGAGGACCCGGACGCTTCCGGCCGGCGGGCAGGAGGAGGACCCGGACGCTTCCGGCCGGCGGGCAGGAGGAGGACCCGGACGCTTCCGGCCGGCGGGCAGGAGGAGGACCCGGACGCTTCCGGCCGGCGGGCAGGAGGAGGACCCGGACGCTTCCGGCCGGTATGAAGAAAGCTGAGCACATCTTCTCCTCCGCTGTTTTTATTTGGACCATTATTAACCAACGAACGTCATTGAGCGCTTTCGTCTCGTGTCACACACATGGCAGGTCACACTTCGCTTCCCAAATGCCGGTTTCGTGTTTATAAGGACACACATGTCCAGGGTTTTCCTCTCTTCCTTGAGCCAGTATGTAAAGGCCAATGGAGTAAAATCGGCGGCCCACTTTTACTAAGTTTAAAACAGAACGCCGGTATGTAAGTGGCTTCTGTCCGACTGATGGGAGAAAGTAAATACACCGGGATTTTACATGTTTTCCTTGTCCAGGGAAAAAAGACAGCAGAACATGGCATTAACAGAACTCTTTAGAGCCGAGCTCTTTGTGTTCTCAAAGCTGTGTCCGTGGGAACACAGCAGCTCTGGGGTCTTACCTTTGCCGTTTTGAGGACAAACTGGTGTTTGCCATCATCTCCTCCCAACTGAGCCTTCAGCTCGAGCAGTTTGGCAACCTCTCCATCAATCTAGAACACACACCAACACAGAACACGTGTACTTCAGCTTGTACAAGGACGTGGACAGGAACCTGACGTCCTGAATCACTGGAGAATTTCTGCCACACTCGTGCCGACAGACCTACCTGAGCCACGGTGATCCCAGTCACGGCACGCACAGACCGCACACATGTCGGAGTCCGACGGGTCACCAGACCAGAGCAGGCGCGAGGAACAGTCAGGGCCAGCATGGTCATCCAGCAGCAGGGACCAGAATAGGTGAGGCGATTAAAAAACCCAAAGTCAAAAAAAATCAGATGAGCAAAGTTCAGGAGTGCACCGTGGGCGCAGCGACAGAAATCCAACGGGTTTTGTCCAGTTCCATCCACAGCAGCCAATCACGTCAGTCCACAGATGGCGAAGCATCGAGTGATTTGTGCAGCGTCATCCAGCAGGGAAAAGGTTGAATGGCCCAGCGAGGTAGACGTGACGATGAAGGGCAAGTCAAGACGTCGTCCGGGATGGAGCAGGAAGAACAGGAGAAAAGTGGTAAGCAACCCTAGCACTAGGGGAGGGCGGGGCATGACGCATCATCATCATCACCACAGCGTGGAGGACAGAACACGAGATGCATCAAGTCAATCAAACAGCCAGGCCAACACAGATCACACAGGTGGTGTTTCCATCAGCTCCTGATCTAAACAGAACCCGGGAATCTGCAAATGGAAACACCTCTAACTCACAAAACGTTCATATCCAAAAACCCCTCTACATCTTCACAGGGTGGTTTTTCAGTCGGGTCGATAACCCAGTTTATTGCAAACGTGTCGTGGAAATGTTCTTTTGCTCGTTTGCACATCTCTGGCAGCGCTGGATGTGACGTAGGCGGTCGATCTAAAGTGGCCACAATCTAGTTTCCAGCTGCTTTTAATTAATTAAATACGATCATTAATACAATGAAGTCGTGTTATAACACGGGTGACCCTCAAAGTAAGACTGTTGATGGGACAGGTCCACTTGTCGGCCCCTTCTGTGCAGCTTTAAAGGAACCTGGACCCGTGTTTGGGAGTTAAGTTCTAGTGAGAGCAGGCCAACGCAACTGCCCGGCTGACTCCATGAATGAACCTTCTAATCGGAAATACGCCTGCTGCCGTTCACTCCTGACTACATAAAGATGGATTATATTTTCAGATGAAGATAGTTACAGCTGGATGAGCTGCCATGTCAACGTGAATACAACATAATGGTATCCAGGCAAAACATCAGCGATACCACATATACTGGGGGAACTGCCCATCAACCCTCTTCATGAGGCATTTGGACACTTGCTTCTGACCATGTGGACAAAGAGACAAGTTCCACAAAACAGAGCCGCGGCTGTCTGGACGTTCCAGCTACTGGACACCTTCCCCGCGGGTTAACCGCCGGCCGTCCTCTATTCAGCGAGCCCAGATTTTAACTTTACATCTAACGCACGTTATTAATAACGGTTACTGACGGCGGGGGCAGGACACAGTCCCCCCGCTACACTTTGGTCTACGGCCACTCCCGCCGCAAACGCCCAAATTAACGTTTCTCCCCCCCAGACGACCCGGTTTCTCTCCCCCCGACGTCCCGGGTTCTCTCCCCCCGACGTCCCGTTTTCTCTCCCCCCGACGTCCCGGGTTCTCTCCCCCCGACGACCCGGTTTTCCTCCTCCTAAACGAAACCTCATGACGTAAACGACTCGCTCCCCGCCGCGCGCACAGATGTAAACGTCACACTGACCTGCTCTTTGCTCGCCTTCTCGGATTTCAACTTCCGGACGACTTCCCCTTGGAGCTTAATGGCCTCTTGTAGCTGCGCCTTGTCCTCCATGACTCCGCATTAAGGTTTGAGGGTGTTGATCCGAGCACCCGGCCTGTTACCCCGCAGCATGAACGAGCACAGACGCAGCGGAAACAGGAAACGGAAATACACCCGACTTCCGCGTTGTATCTTCACACTAAAAGCTCGTGGCTGTTTGGACCGTCCGACTCCGCCACGCGAGTCACGGTGCGAGAACATGTACAAACCAGGGAAGGGTGTTAGTGAGGGTCACTGGTCACGTGGGCGCGCGCGCCACTCTGAGCCTTGTGAGACCAGGTGATGTTCGGAGTCTTCTGGCGTCTCCAACTTCAACCTCGTTCCTCGTAAACGTTGTGGTGCTGATGCTGTGTTTTTAAAGTCGGCGGCGGGCTGTGGACTGCAGCTCCCCGTGAACATGCTGCTGTGAACAGAGCGATCCTGTACCGCATCCCTGCTGTACTTTCACATAGCAGTTAACAGGAGTTCATAGTAGCCAGGAAACTGACCTCTCCAACATATAGGCAACAACACGTATCCTTCAGTGTTAGACACTTGATGTTTGAGATTTATTGTCGGGTAGACATGTATGGATGTTCGCTGCAGGGAGTTCTTCCTTCGTCTTTGTGGTGACCTCGGGTTGTTAAACCGACCACCACCCTCACATCCACCGCTGTCGGGTCACCACCAGAGACGAACCCGACCACAGCGCAGCAGCTGGACGGTTACCATGAAATGGTAAAAAGACCCACCATGAAACCCAAATTAGCTCAAATTTAAGTGTGGGTTGAGTTTAGATTAAACTCAGTACTGAAAAGGGAGGTACTGCGTCTAAGTAGTAGTTTAAGAAATGTTATTTAACGCCTTACTAAACTGTGTCAAGTTGGGGAAAATATCATAAAATGACTTCTGTCTCTTTTAGGTCACACAATGGAAAGAGTTAAGAAAACCTCTGACGTGATCTGTAGAAACTCCATGTAGGACTTTAAACTCTAAATAGAAACAAATATGTTCCTGTTCCAACCGGGTTCCAGCCGAGTACACATTCAAAGTCCACATCTGTGGAGCGAGCACACGCGTCTGCGGTTCTTCAGTGAGTACCATTCTGTCTTCCTTTTGCAGCTCAGTTTTTCAGTGTTTTCCAGAGACGTCTGGTGCGTTTCTGCAGAAGAAATGAGCACGAGGTCTCAAACAATCCACCAGAGTGAACAGAAAAGTATTTAGCAGCTGTTTTGTGAATGATTCAACGTGCAGACTAATGAGTGAAGACAAAACGTGTTAGTCAGTGAACGCCACCGCTCACCTGGACTGACCGGTCCGACCCGCTGGGTGAGAGGAGGGCTTTGCCAGTTCAGAAGTGGACTTCATTTCACGTTAGGTGCATGTGAGATAATCACCGTTTGGTGTACAGCACTTACGGTTGTAAAACGTCAAATATTAACAGTTAATGGTTCTGTACACCACTTTATTACACTGTCACGTTCTTGCCCTGTATTTTATCGACGACGTGTTAGTGGCGGCGTGCTGGCGCGCTGGTTAACCGGCGCCTGGAGGTCCCGGTGTAACGTCAGCTCTGTTTCTCTTCTGTTCCCGCGTGGAAGTGGCGTGCTCGCGTGGGTTTCCCCCAAAGACATCCACTTGGACTGAGTTGAGGTCGTCTCCGTGGCCTGCGGTGAACGGCACTCTTCAGGGAATCGTGTTTATCTGATGGCAGCTCAAACAGCCTCCAGCAGACCTCGTGACCCTGATGAAGCTACTGTAACAACCGCTGGATGGTTTGATGTTGCAGCTGTAATAAAAGACCGTCAGCACTGCAGTTGACCTCTGTGCTCTGGTTCAGTCCTCATTTAGCTCAGTAGTTCCCCTCTAATCTTTAGTTGTCCGTGTTCTGTTGACTTCACCTTCAGCTGCAGCAAGTAAACATCCGTGAAAATGATCTCCAACCTCGGGCTAGTACAGTGAGCCCTCGCACATCAATCAGCCTAGTACGCATGTGAGTGGACTGTGGGAGGAAGCCGGAGTACCTGGAGGGAACCCACGCAAGCACGGGGAGAACATGCAAACTCCACAGAGTTACCCCCGCAAGGCCGGGGAATCGCACCAGGAACCTTCTTGCTGTGAGGCAGCAGTGCTTTTGTCATGTGTAGGAGGTCTGTGGAGAGTTTTGTACTGAACGGTTTGCAAGTTAGTATTTGTAGACATAAAATACATATTTCACAGGGTTTATTACCAGAATTCAGCATCAGGACCAATAGAGAGATAATTAACATGTTTAACACGTTTCCTTTATGTGACTGAGACCGTTTCTTCCCAGAGTCCAGTCATCATGGAGCTGTCCCCCCCCCCTCCCGGCCTGGAAGCAGAACACGCAACACTCTTCTCCACCGGTGCTCTCCATTTCCTGCATGAGCTCATCTCCACATTCGATGACGAGGTGGATCAGGTACGTTACATCCAAAGCCTCATTACTACATGTAGACGTGCACTGATTGTAATGCTCATGTCCGGTTATGAGTTATGATTTTCCTACACACATGTTCTGCCAATCCCAAGTTTCTCCCCGAGAACATTAATTAACTATCAGCAGAACTTGAGTGTGCGTGCGTGCGTGCGTGCGTGCGTGCGTGCGTGCGTGCGTGCGTGCGTGCGTGCGTGCGTGCGTGCGTGCGTGCGTGCGTGCGTGCGTGCGTGCGTGCGTGCGTGCGTGCGTGCGTGCGTGCGTGCGTGCGTGCGGTACTGGGATGGACCGGTGATCTTAATCATGCAAAACCTTCATGACAAGCAAGCAGACGCCATCAGGTGATGTTATCAGGATTATGTCTATTGGCAACAACAAAGTACGTTTACAGGACTTTGTAAATGACGCAATTATTGGCAATAATAATGAATGAATCAAAACAGGGCTGTCTCCTGGAACAAGCCCGGCTGAGGAATATAAGTGCTCCAAAGTAGGACTGGAAATGACCCGTGTGCTGTTGCATGGAAAACAGCGTGAACGCTCCCACGGGTGCTGGGCCGGTGTGCATACCCGTCACCGGTCCCTCCGCCCCCTCAGGTTTACTGCTTAGATCCAGTTGGCCAAAACTCAGTCACATCCAAACAAGCCCATCAGTCCGTGCATGGATAAGCTAATCCATTTACCTCCGTCTTTCCTCAGATCCTGGAGTTGAGAGTGTCCAGAAAGGTCCACCTGGATCTTTCAGGTGACCTGCCAGATTTCCTGGAAAGCACCGCTCATATCAGGACGGACCCTACTTGGAAGGTGCTCCCCGTCCCCCAGAGGCTCCGGAGAAGACACGTAGATATTGGAGATATGGCCCCTTGTGACACTCAGCGCTTCATTAAGTCCCTGCAGTCCTCAGCACAAGGAATACAGGTGCATCACATTTACTTTGTTGTATCACTCCCCCAAAAGTGCACAAATATACATAATTATGCAAACAGCAACTTGCCAGGGTCAGAGGGAAAACATTAGGATAGCCAGGAAGTTCGTGGGAGGGTGTGTAGTGGATTTTCTCAACGTCCAATTATTTAACTATTACCTTAACAATAAACCTTAAATCTATAGTAGTAAATTACTGATGAGAAGTTTCCACGGAGCAATAATGAGACAGAAACAGCTGGCGTCCAAGTCTTAATGCTGGTTTATTGTAGAGTTACAACAGCACCATGCATGAGAAGTAGCCCGGGCTAAGTCTGAAGATGTACAAAATACCCTCTTCTTTTATACTGTTTTTGGGCTTGGGGACACGCCCCTGGGCCCCTTTTCTTCTTTGTTCTGTCTTCTTTGATTTACTTCCATTAAGTGTTATCTATCCTTCTTACCGGAGACTGGTCTGATCCTTCTGGGTTTTTTTTTTTAACATACACACGGCCCTTCCTCTACCTAGAGGGGTAGTTCTTACACATGAAGCCCCTTGTTTCCTACATTACCCAGATCATAAGATGTTGGTACACTTCTCCCTTCTGCCTTACTTCTGAGTCCTACAGGCCAGCTATCAGTGTGTACACACATCAAGGGCATCATACCCACACCTGTTCATCAAAGGCATTGCCTCAACGCCTTATCTGCCCCTGTTATATAGCAATAATTTTGTTGTGACAGGTTAATGAGGCAGCTGGCTCTCTGGGTCCCTACAAGTATCTCTGCTTCCAGTATCTTTCCTTCCGCGGGCTTTCCTCCTTTCATCATTACAAATAAGCTTACATGTTGCGTTACAGTTCTCATGGTAAGTATAAATTCAGTGTTTAGACATCATTCAGTGATTAGACACCAACCAGTTACTACAGGTGCAGGTGTTTGAGTTACTGTAACTGACCCTAAGATGAACTGATGTACGAGATTAAATTGGGTTTAGAGCTGGGCTCTGGGAACTTAGTCTGCACTTATTGCTCCTCCAGCAAACTTCCCTCACTTGCCTTTAGAAACTGATGAATTCTTCAAATTATGTTTGTGATTTGTGGGTCACGGTGAGGACGACGGAGGAAAGAGGACACATGGAAGCACAAATGGGACCAACGAAACTGCCCTTGTCTCTTCTTTTTCACCGTTTAGTCTGTCTGTTCACCTTGTCTGCGTCTCGCCGACATGCCATCAGTCCCAATGTCTTCTGGAAACCCGTTGCACTCAGGCTTCTGCTATAGCATGAAATCAGGAGGAAGATCTCCGATCACCTCGATCAAACACGTGAGGTCAGCCAGGATGACTGCACGGTAAACGGTTGGAGCCGTGTTCCGGCACATCCGTACCCAGCTTCCACTCATCCTTCCTTTTCCATGTTCCTTTACTATGATTAAAAAAAGACTGATCTTGAGGGCCAACTTGCATTTCCTCGCCTTAGATGATCGCTAGACGTGCTCTTTTGACTCTGTTGTGAATTTCCAGTGTTCAGATTTGAATCTTTATCTGTGCTGAGGGAGAAGCTGCCATTACCGGCGGGACGAATACCGAGCCAGCCTCAGGTGGAAGTTACCAGGAGGCTAGACAATGTTTTGGCTCATGTGCGGGGTGATCGGTTATCGCTCGGTCTCTAGTGCCGCCGGCCACCGTGAAGAGCTGCTACCAAGCCTGAAGACTCCCGTTCAAAAACAAAACGGACTAATTCTGGGTCGACGGCTTTATGGCCTCAGTTCGGTTTCCTGTCGCGCTGCTCGTGGAGCCACTCGTTTGAAACCCTCTCCTTGTTCTCTCAGGTTGACTTTGATGATGGGAACTGCCCAACATTTCACAACCAGATTAAAGGCATTCACAATGTCGTCCAGGCAGTGAACAGCCAGATCCCCGGTGAGTGCCGTACTTCGTTTCCCAACCCTGGTCCTCCTGGGCCGGTGTCCTGCAGGTCTTACACGTTTCCCTGCTTCAACGCGGCTGCGTGACTACCAGACTCGTCCAGACCGTGATGACACGCTGATGCTGAGCGTTTATTGGAACCAGGTGTTTTGAAGCAGGGAAACATCTGAAACATGCAGGGTTGTGGTACTGGAGCACCGGGGTTGCTGTACTTCAGCTCAGAGTAGAGGACAGCCGTTTGTTCATGAATCTTGCGGTTCTTTTGTCTCCTGTCGTGTGAGGACAGATGTTCCACACATATCTCAGGCTCCGGTGCTGATGCTGCGTCCTCGGGCCTGGAACATGGTGGAACACAACATGATGGTAACAAGCTCCCCTGCTTAGCTTCAATCACTTTATTTTTCACTTGATTCAATTCAGTTTAATAAGAGTTGATTTTACGGTTTCGAGGTTTGAGTGTATATCTCTATTAATAAATGTGTCATGCCAACAAACTCAGTCGATTAGACCAGTGGTCCCCAACCCTGGACCTCAGGGCCCAGTGTGCTGCATGTTTTAGGTGCTTAGCATCATTAATATTAGTTAGCAAAAACTCCAAACCCTCCAAAACTTCCAAAACTCCAAAACTTCCAAAACTCCAAACCCTCTAATGCCTCAAACCCTTCAATACTTCCAAAACTCCAAACCCTCCAAAACTTCCAAAACTCCAAACCCTCCAAAACTTCCAAAACTCCCAAAACTCCAAACCCTCCAAAACTTCCAATACTCCAAAACTTCCAATACTCCAAAACTTCCAAAACTCCAAACCCTCTAATACCTCAAACCCTCCAAAACTTCCAAAACTCCAAACCCTCTAATACCTCAAAACTTCCAATACTCCAAAACTCCAAACCCTCCAAAACTTCCAATACTCCAAAACTCCAAACCCTCCAAAACTTCCAATACTCCAAAACTCCAAACCCTCCAAAACTTCCAAAACTCCAAACCCTCCAAAACCTCCAATACTCCAAAACTCCAAACCCTCCAAAACTCCAAACCCTCCAAAACTTCCAATACTCCAATACTCCAAACCCTCCAAAACTTCCAATACTCCAAACCCTCCAATACTCCAAAACTCCAAACCCTCCAAAACTTCCAATACTCCAAACCCTCCAAAAGTTCCAATACTCCAAAACTTCCAATACCTCCAAAACCTCCAAAACTCCAAAACCTCCAAAACTCCAAAACCTCCAATACTCCAAAAACCTCCAATACTCCAAAACCTCCAATACTCCAAAACCTCCAATACTCCAAAACCTCCAATACTCCAAAACCTCCAATACTCCCAAACCTCCAAAACTCCAAACCCTCCAATACCTCCAAAACTTCCAAAACTCCAAACCCTCCAGTACCTCAAACCCTCCAAAACTTCCAATACCTCAAAACCCTCCAATACTTCCAAAACTCCAAACCCTCCAGTACTTCCAAAACTCCAAACCCTCCAAAACTCCAAACCCTCTAATACCTCAAAACCTCCAATAACTCCAAACCCTCTAATACCTCAAAACCTCCAATAACTCCAAACCCTCCAATAACTCCAAACCCTCCAATACTCCAAAACTTCCAAAACTCCAAACCCTCTAATACCTCAAAACCTCCAATAACTCCAAACCCTCTAATACCTCAAAACCTCCAATAACTCCAAACCCTCTAATACCTCAAAACCTCCAATAACTCCAAACCCTCTAATACCTCAAAACCTCCAATAACTCCAAACCCTCCAATACTCCAAAACTTCCAAAACTCCAAACCCTCCAAAACTTCCAAAACTCCAAACCCTCCAAAACTTCCAAAACTCCAAACCCTCCAAAACTTCCAAAACTCCAAACCCTCTAATACCTCAAAACCTCCAATTCTTCCAATACTCCAAAACTCCAATACTCCAAACCCTCCAATACCTCAAACCCTCCAAAACTTCCAATACCTCCAAACCCTCCAAAACTTCCAATACTCCAATACCTCCAAACCCTCCAAAACTTCCAATACTCCAAACCCTCCAATACTCCAAACCCTCCAAAACCTCCAATACTCCAAAACCTCTAATACCTCAAAACCTCCAATACTTCCAAAACTCCAATACTCCAAACCCTCCAATACCTCAAAACCTCCAATACTTCCAAAACTCCAAAACTCCAAACCCTCCAATACCTCAAAACCTCCAATACTTCCAAAACTCCAAACCCTCCAAAACCTCCAAACCCTCCAATACCTCCAAACCCTCCAAAACTTCCAATACTCCAAACCCTCCAATACTTCCAATACTCCAAACCCTCCAATACTTCCAATACTCCAAACCCTCCAATACTCCAAAACCTCTAATACCTCAAAACCTCCAATACTTCCAATACTCCAAACCCTCCAATACCTCAAAACATCCAATACCTCCAATACGTCAAAACATCCAATACCTCCAAAACCTCCAATACTCAAAACCCTCCTATACCTCAAGTGCCTCCAAACCCTCTAATACCTCAAAACCTCCAAACCTCCAGTACCTCAGGAAACTCAGATAAACATTTATTGCTCTGGGATTACAAATCCTTACCTCACAGCTGCTCCCGATTTGAATCAAATGTGGCCTTGTACATGGTGACTTCCACTGGTGAGTTTAAAAGGGGAATAAGGGGTATTTTAAAAAGTGGCTCTGTGTTTTCTCAAGAAGGAAGCACTGACGCAAAGACGATATTCTGAACTTGCTGAAAATGCATCTGATTTTCTTTCCTCAGGTGGAGGGAAAGGAGACTCCTGGTCCACTCTTTGACTTTGGACTCCTCATGTTTCATTGTGGAAAGAAACTGTTTGAACACAGGAGCGGACCTTTTTTCTACCTATCAAAAGTAATTGACACGTGCACGCGAACACCCTGGTTGATAATCAGCTGCATTTCCTTACAGAGACCAGGATCGGTCTCGGTTTGTGGTCAGTCTGTACTGTCGCCCTGATCTGCAGGTGGAGAGCTTCATGGAGGCCAGGCTGTGGAATGAGATATTTGTCTGGACACAACAGAAGGTCTGCCTGTGCACACGTCCATGTAGCCACGTACATGTCCTCTGTGTCGTTTGTCTTGATGTGTTGACGCAGGTTCCACCAGGTTAAACTTTTCTCAGATCCTGTTCTGTAACAGACGGTATAATGTAGCTTTGTCAGCTGCTGAGAACCACGCTGGGCCCAGATGGACAGCGGACCACCAAACCTTTCCCCGTGTGTGTGCAGCTGGGCCTTCCTCCGGGCAGCATCAAGGCAACGGTGCTGATTGAAAATGTGTTGGCGGCCTTTGAGATGGAGGAGATTCTGTATGAGCTGCGGGAACATTCGGCGGGACTCAACTGTGGAATCTGGGATTACTCGGCTTCCTTTGTCAATAAGTTTGGTAAGAAAAGAACACTTGTGGCCGTCGGCCACAGAAGCCCATTGTGTCTACACCAGCCAGAGATAGGGTTCATATGATCTGTGTACGACAACGCGCCAAGCTGAAGGAAGGTTCTGAACTGAAGAGCGTTTCACCCGCAGGTCACCGCCAGACCTTCCTGCTGCCTGACCGCAGCAAGTACGTCAACATGGAGAAGCGGTTTCTGCACAGCTACATGGACCTGCTGGTTCAGACGTGTCACCGGCGGGGAGCCCTGGCCACCGGCGGCATGGCTGCCCTGCTGCTGCCTCAGGGCGTGCACAGTGATGTGCACGGAAAGGTTCTGGCCTCTGTGAGAAGGTAGCAGATGTTTGTACCGCAGCTGTGATGTTGTCAGTCTCAGCCGTCGGCGAGCAGGATGGTCAGAGCCGAGTGACACAGATGTGCACCGTCACCGCGTCAGCGATTACGTCTTTGGTCACACAAATGATAGGTTATCTACACAAACAAGGTGCTAAAATAAAATAAAACAAACAGAGTGTGACAACATATGCAGTGAAAACAAATATATTTATGCTAAAAGTAAACGAGCAGAAACCTAGTTTAGCAGACTTCATGTCACATGGTTTTTTCCTGGCATTCCCCGTACAGCTCCGGTTAGGAAGCGTGCCCATTTCGTTTCAAGCAGGATTCTAAAGTACAATATTTGACCGAACTGAGCGACCCGGAGACGAGGCAGCGCCAGCTTCAGTCACTTCAGTGTGCGGTGTCACGTTAACCACGAAGCGTGCCGTAGTACCGCCTGGTAGATGATTAAACGTCGGCTTTCTTCCACCCGTCAGACTGAAGCTGCTGGAAATCCGGGCAGGTGTGGACGGCTTCATGGTGTACGACCTGAACCTGATCGAACCCATGCAACACGTAAGGCCAGGCCCTCACCGCTGCTCATTCTCTCCACAAACTGACCCCGTGTCTCCGTTAATATGGATTTGTCTTCTCCAGCTCTTCCAGAAGCACACCGACGGTGACAACCAGCTTCACCTGCGTCGCGACGATGTCACAGTGACTCCCAAGGACTTGCTGTCCATGCCCTCAGTCAGTCAGCTGTTTGCTTGATCAAACTTAAACAGTCTATTCAGGCACAAACGAGGTCTAAAACCTCATCCCTAACCTTACTTCGGTGCCGATCAGACTGGGAATGAAAATGCCAACAGCTCAAACTGGTGCACGAGCTTCCAAAAGTAACGCTCGGATCCGTGCTGTGTGTTCTTCCACAGGGAGGGGTCACTCTTCATGGTCTGAAGTATAACATTGCAGTTGGCGTCCTCTTCATCAACGCGTGGCTCTCAGGTAGTTGCAGGACCATAAGCGTCTTACCGGCTCTCGGACCGTTACAGCTGCAGCTTCCTCCATTTCTTAGGTAAAGGCCACTTCTTCTACAGAGGCCAGGTTGAAGATTCAGCCACCGCTGAGATTTCCAGATCTCAGGTGGGAAAACTTGTTTTTAACTCTTATCCTTCAGCTACGTTCATTTGTATAATGTTCAATACAAGTCCTGACTCTAATTAGAGGGCATTTATGATCTGATTATTTCGTTAGTTGTATTTGTATGTGTGTCGTGCCCATTCACACAACGCAGCCTGGGTAAAAAAGCCTCGTGGAGGGCGGCCCCCTGCCTCCACACGCCACGGGCCCAGAAGACAGCACTGGGACGCCCACCGAGAGGAGAGCGCACACGCTTACTGCTTACTTTCATAGTGACTGATGGAGCAATGATCCAAAGTATTTCCAGGTGAACCAGCTTTTGATTTGTGGTGATCGAAGCTGCGGTCCGGTGGGGAATGCCGCTGCGGTCCGGTGGGGAATGCCGCTGCGGTCCGGTGGGGAATGCCGCTGCAGACCGGGGCCTCCAAGACCTTAGACAGAAACGTCACGAGGAGCTTGAATAACACGCTATTTGTGTGCACGTGTCAGGTGTGGCAGTGGATCCGTCATCAGACTCAGCTGGAGGACGACGGCAGGATGGTGAGCAGGCGCCTGGTGACCCAGCTCGCTCAGGAGCTCATGATGGAGCTGAGGACTCTCTGCCACTCTGCAAGGTACCCAGACGCTCCTCAACATCCGCGTCAACGCCATTATGAGCACAACTCCGCAACACGTATGAATGAGGTTTCACAATCGGGAGACCAGGTTCCCCCAATGTGACGCACGTTCCAGGTTCCCCCGCTCAGACGCACATGTTCCAGGTCCCGCTCTGCTACAGGTTCCACCGCTCGGCTGCACGTTCCAGGTTCCCCTCTGCCGCAGGTTCCCCCGCTCAGACGGACATGTTCCAGGTTCCCCGGCTCAGACGCACATGTTCCAGGTCCCGCTCTGCTACAGGTTCCCCCGCTCAGACGCACGTTCCAGGTTCCCCAGCTCTGCTACAGGTTCCCCGCTCAGACGCACGTTCCAGGTTCCCCAGCTCTGCTACAGGTTCCCCGCTCAGATGCTCGTTCCAGGTTCCCCAGCTCTGCTACAGGTTCCCCGCTCAGACGCACATGTTCCAGGTTCCCCCGCTCAGACGCACATGTTCCAGGTCCCGCTCTGCTACAGGTTCCCCCGCTCAGACGCACGTTCCAGGTTCCCCAGCTCTGCTACAGGTTCCCCGCTCAGACGCACGTTCCAGGTTCCCCAGCTCTGCTACAGGTTCCCCCGCTCAGACGCACATGTTCCCCGCTCAGACGCACATGTTCCAGGTTCCCCCGCTCAGACGCACATGTTCCAGGTTCCCCTCTGCCGCAGGTTCCCCGCTCTGACGCACGTTCCAGGTTCCGCTCTGCCACAGGTTCCCCCGCACGTTCCAGGTTCCCCAGCTCTGCCACAGGTTCCCCCGCACGTTCCAGGTTCCGCTCTGCCACAGGTTTCCCCGCACGTTCCAGGTTCCCCAGCTCTGCCACAGGTTCCCCCGCACGTTCCAGGGTCCCCCGCTCCGCCGCACGTTCCAGGTTCCCCGCTTTGCCACAGGTTCCCCTGCTCCGCCGCACGTTCCAGGTTCTGCTCTGCCACAGGTTCCTCCCTCCAAGCAACTGCATACACCTCAAAAATACATTCTCATTCTTAAGCTGGTGAAAGAACGGACCCTAAAGTCCCCACAATAGAAACCTTCAAACCCGTTGTTTTATAGTTACAGTAGGGGCAGGACACGGGTTTCTCCAGCTCTCCTGCAGGCATGAACAACCTGGACTACGGTTCTGGTGTTTTCTCCTTCCTCAACTGCTTTCATGACTTCAGAAATTTCAATCCCGTCTCTTCCTGTGGCTCTGGTGTTCATGTGTCCGTCTTCTTCAGGACTGAGCAGAGGCTGCACACAGCAGCGGACATGTTCCTGGAGGTGGTCCTAAAGCGGCGCTTCCCAGAGTTCATCACATCCTACTTGAGCCAGGACCACACGTTTCTCCGCTCTCAGCGAGCCGGGCAGGAGGCGGCCCGGGAAACGTGCACGCAGCCAGCCAAACTGTGAGAGTCGGGCCGGAACGTCGTTTCAATTCATCATTCTGGAAATAAACAATCTGCTATGGACTTCCGTGTTGTTTGGGTTCTTGTTGAAACATTTTATAAACCAGATAAGTGAAATTATGGCGTGGCTCAACCGGCCTGAAACGGGAGTAACATTACACCAGAAATGGCTCAAGGAAACAATTGTTACTTGTGTTGAGAAGAAATAAAAATAATCAAAAGCATGCTGATGTTACGGAGAAAAGCGTCTGGACGAGGCGGCGAGCGGTGATGAAACGTGACGTCCTGCAGAGCAGGAAACCTGGACAAGTAGAGATTTAAAGGACGTGACGGGAACACGAGGAACGTCCAACTGCGTTCAGCGCGCAGCGTCCGGGGCGCCGGTTGTTCGGATCCAGTATGAAAACAAAAGCGGCTTATGCACAGCCAGAGACTGGTCATGTGACAGGTCATGTGACAGGTCATGTGACTGGCCTCGCTGCGGTGGCTCGCTGCATCATGGGACACGCGTGAGGTAGCACGGCATCCAAGACGTCGTATCGTCACATCAGGTTCCAGACCAGGTTTTGGCAAAGCCAGTACAAACTAGAGGCACGGTCGCTGATCTGGGCGGGAACGAAGGAAACGGGCCGCTCACAGAAGTAAAGCCTGTACCGCCGTGGCGGCGCCATACTCCTGAGACTGGCGCCGCACCCGCCGTCTCAAAGCACAGAGCTTTGGCTGTAGACCACCGCTTCACGGGGACACGGGACTGATCCAGAACCTGGACACTCCACGGGAACCCTCCCGATGAGATTCACACTGCTGACCCCCGACCTCCCGCCGTCTTTAGGCCATCACCCCCCGAATCCCACAAACACAGTTGATACAGGCGAGGACTCGACGGCACGTGTGCAGAATCTTTATTCTGGACACCAGGATGTAACCGGAGAATCCGATGTTCTGTGTCCAAACAAACCCGACCCTCGAGGCACGTTCACCTATGTGGGTTGAACTATCCGTTGGAAGGAAAGCCGTTTCTCGTTGCAGGTCACTTCATGACGTGATTATTTAAGCCACTTTACTGAATTCTTCTCCTCTTCTGAGCCACGACTGCACATTAAGCACACAGGGTTTCAGTTTTCCCGTTAGGAGTCCGGGTTTCCGCTGCTCGACGGGGTTAAGTTTAGTTTAGAGCACCGGAGGAAACCTCCAGACGGAGCGACATGCAGACCAGGATACCAGGCTCTGTAATCCTGAGCTCTGATGCTTTGCTGCGTCTGTGCAGGGAATCGGGAATGCCGTCACGCCCAATCAAGGAATCCTGCAGGGAAGCTTTCCTCCCGCCAAGCTTCCAGGAAGCTCAGTCTCAGTTGCAGGTCATTGGTTCTCCGGCAGCATGATGATGAACCCGAGCAGGAATGGCTGCTGAGATCGGCCGCCTGCACCCCAGCTGCTCAGTTCAGCAGCAGACGAGCAGGTCACTGCGCCGTCGCGCGTTGACACAACTCTCACTGCCGAACACAAGCGGCCTTCATGAGACAGCGGAGGAGCCTCGGCCGGTCCCGTTCAAACGAAACCCCATGTCCAGGTCTGGTTCTGGCCCGGCTGGACCTGGCGCCACCTGCACTGAGCCGACCGCGGCGTCTCGCTGTAACGTAAGCAAACTGCAGCTCGCAACCATACCACCACCACTTTCACAAAGGTACCGTTTGGTTTTGCAAACATTGTTTTATTAATCCATTTGTCAGTTTGTAATATATAAATTACTTTTAAAAACGTGAGAAGCAGATGCACCTACGAGGACAATGGCGTGAAAACACAGGAGTTACAGAAAACCTCGCCTGTGTCAACAGCAGCCATCTCAGCCAGCCAATATCCACTCTTCCCACAATCCCTTCTTGCCTCCCCAAATTGAATGTTTCCATATTTTCAGTTACACAAAAACTGCGACAGAGGCTTCTCTGCTGTTTAAAAAAGTTGAATGGGCATGGTCTTCTTCCAAGTGTCAATTCCCTTTCCCGTCTCTCCTGTGGTGCTCAGTCCATCCGGATCAGTGCAATGTGGGGTCGACTCCAGCAGCCACGCCCAGGAACTGGAGAGGGGAGTTGGGCGCTGGAGAAATGGCTCTGTTGGCGTACTAAGGCGTCTGGCAGCGTGCTCGCACCTCTTCCTCTGCCTCCCCTCTCCTCTCCTCATCTTCAACTCACATATCATTTGCCATGTCGTCGTGCTCTCCTGCTGATAAGTCGCCATTGGCACTGATCGTGTTGTCCTGATACCCAGGAGGCATGAAGGCCAGGCAGTAGGGGTAGATCTTGTGGCAGGTGGCCCAGTAAGCCTCGGCCGACTTCTGCTGACCCTCACCAAGGTGTCCATCACGCAACGCCTCCAGAACCTCAGTGCAGATCTGCAGCAGAAGCACGCATGGACAGGGTTAGTGTGAAAGACTGCCAGCAGCTGCTGCAGCAGAGAAAGACGCCGCAGGTGAGACGGACCTGGATGCTGCTTCCAGACAGCGACTCGTCCAGGGCCATCGCTATTTCACAGGCCATCTTGTCAGAGGCGGGCTCCAGATACACCATCATTTTAGCGGCTGGGAGCAGCAAAAGACAGACATCGATTACCAGATTACAAAACGTGTCAAATAGGTGATGCTGACACCTGTCAACATCTGTGACTGCATTCAAGGCAGCTGTAAAACGAAGAAACAACATCAACAGTTTAGTTCCATCCCTCCACAGATGTGTCTGAAGACGTTTACTACATGTGACAGCTGAAGTGGCGCCTCTGGGTCATGTTTGTACTGGCGCTCGTCGTTTCTCCTCCTGTCTGAACGGGCTGGGCGGGGTCAGCCGCGCCCAACGGGCTGGGCGGGGTCAGCCGCGCCCAACGGGCTGGGCGGGGTCAGCCGCGCCCAACGGGCTGGGTGGGGTCAGCCGCGCCCAACGGGCTGGGCGGATGCGGGGTAAATAAAAATACTCTTACTAGCGCAGTACTGTCGGTCTGCAGGCCACAAAGAAACTTGCAGAAATAGTTCGTCTACCGTTACATTTACCCTGCCCGCTGCCGCTACGTGTCATTCGTCTCCACGCCGCTGCTCTACTGGTTGTGGGCATCCAAAAATATATATATATATATTAATCTTTTGTCCCCTGCAGCTTCTGTAATTATGCCAGGAAAGAGGGAATAAGGGGGGTTTTCAAGGTGTGAAGAAAAGAGTTCCACCTGCAAATCACAGAGTTACTGAGATGTGCATTCTCCCTTCACTCTTTGTTTGCTGAAATAGTGTAGGTCATTTGAGCTGAACGTTTCCTCTACAAATGCTGACGCGGCTCACTGGCACCGGACTGATGTCCAGACGTCCAGTGGCGTTTTTTCCACTTCCAGCCGGTCCTCGGGTAAAACCAGTACTGAGCCAAGTGTCCCCATGGGCACAAACAAAGCAACCTGAAGTTGTTTTAAAAGGGAAAATAACTTCTAGTCCCATCAACAACTCAAGTGTTTTGGCGCGATTCATGCAAACTTTACACCCTTGTCGAAGCTGCAGTGATGTCAAACTCTGACTAGACGAACTTCCCCACCAGATCTCATCCCTGGAAGTAGACAGACACAGCTGTGGAGTTTATGAGCGTCGGTGTGTGGTGCGTACCAGCCAGCCGGTGTGGGATGGAGTTGGAGTGTTGGCTCAGGTAGCCCTTGTTGAAGCTATGAGGGTTGCTCTCTCCAAACAGCCTGGAGATCTCCTGATTCAACACCGTTCTCACAGGCTTTGCCAAGTCTGCACTCTCGCGTACTGCACACGACAAACAATCCTCAATGAAGCACTACTGCTCCCCTACCAACGGACCTGCCGTTCCAGGCTGCTTGACCTTCTTCTACAACGATATTGCTCACATGAAGTGTCCAGCCGGCAGCGGGTTTCGCTTACCTCCTTTGAAGAAGCGCACCAAGCACTGGTGCAGCCACGGGTCGGAAGGCTCAATGGCCACAGCTCTCTTTATTGACTGCAGCATCAGCAGGTATTTCTCTGCAGGAAGCAACATTAAGTGTCAATATGTAGATCAAACTATGCCGGACGTAAAACAGGTAGGAAGTGTGTGCTGCACGTGAAAGTAGACATTACTGAAACGCCTTAAACTAGTGGACGTCTTCAGTAGCAGGTAGATTTCCTTAAACTGGTTTCTGGATGCCAAAGGACAAACCTGTACAAACTGTTTTCACCACTCAAATGTGAGGATGATTTCCAGACATTAGAAACCAGATCAATCAGACGCGCGTTAAATTAACAGACCACATTTTAACAGTCCATGTTTGAAGATTAACAAACTATTGGGAGAATATCCGCATGGGTCTGGACGGCTGATCAAAACGGAAAACTAGGCAGACAGAAATAAAGAGTAAAGGACAAGCCAATGGTTGATGTGTTAAGTTAAACACAGCCTTTGATTGGTTCTGACTTCAGGACTTCGTGCCTGTTACGTTTAGATGTGTGGGGGATCTGTCTGACCTTTCCTGAAGTAGATCTCGAAGGCCAGGAGGTGAGTCTCCAGCTTGTTGCGCACCAGGTTCTTGAGCGGGATCAGAAACTTGACGGCCTCCTCTAAGGGGTTCTCCGGCTGGTACGAGAAGACAAACATCTCGTTACTGACCTGCTGGACTCGACAACCTCTATTCATGCAGGGACGTGAGAACCCACCTTGGCCAGTTTCTCTGGTATTAGCTCCTCTTTTGGCCCCCCTATTTCTTCGTCGTCATCCTCTTTCTTCTTCTTCTGATTCTTCAGCTGCTTCTCCTTCTCTGCATTCTTCTTCTCCTCCTCCAACTGAGCCTTCTTCTGGGCTCGTCGCTGCTTGTTGCGTAGTTTCTTCAGCTCTTTGTCTGTCAGATTCTCTACAAAGACCACAAAATACAAGCTACTTGTGTCAGTCAGGGACAGAGTACAGTGGGGTTCTGGTTTTCCGTAGGAACTCTGCAAACATCCCTTCATCAATCTGCTAAACTACACTGAATTCAAGCTTCGTTTATTGCTCCGTAATTACACCACAGAATTCTAGGTGGCAGTAACGCTTCAGTCTTGTGGCTCGAGTGCTGAGCTTCCTTTTAGGCGCGGTTCCACCAGCAGGGTTCTGGGTAAACCCGCCAGACAGGACGTCTCCTCAGCCCCTCCAGCGGCATCGCTCCGTTACACCGCAGCACCACGCACACGACCAGCAGAATAAATGTTGTTTTTGTCTTTAAACATACCGCGGTCGCAGGGATGGAGATTAACACGCCAACAAGCCCTGAACCGACTCGCCGGTCCATCTATTGTTTTGGTGTTTTTTATTTGTCCAATTTCATCAAATGCCCTCGCAGCAAAAATGGTTCCAATGAGTTGTGGTCACATGAGTTCTGTTCAGGTGAGAGTGCTGATGGAGATTCATTTAGAGGTCTCAGGAGGATTCAGGAGGGTCCTGTTGGCGGCCCGAGTGCCTGTCCCACTACACGGATTTTCGCCCCATAAAGGTTCCTGAAGACACGTTTACAGGGCCGTTCCTGGCAACAATCCAGCCCTGGCAAACCCACTGGTGGAAACGCACCGCTTGTTTACTTCCTTTGTTGTTCCTTTGTTACCTAGAGCAAATAACGTCTAGGACCTTTGCAACAGCCATTTCTACTGACACCACAATCATCTATTTTTCTACCAGGACACAAACCCACGAAAGTCACGGCACCAGGACATACAAAGCAGACCAATCCCTTTTGTTAGGGGCCGGGTCATACCGACGCGTGGTAACGCGTTAGAGACAGCACTGGGTTCCACCCCGGCAACCCACATGCGTTCGTCAAGGTGCTGAGCATGAAGCAGAACCTCAGTACCACATCTGTAAACAGTTAAACTCTGAAAGGAAGATCTCGATATTTTGGTTCCACTTCTGGGCAGATTAAAGGGCATCCTGTAGTAGTTTCCAACTATCAAATGAACACACAAACACACCAGTGTCTGCCTGGCTCTCCTTGTTGTCATCAGTTAGGGGTTTGTCATGCAGGGCCAGGTAGATCTGGATGGCTGTTCGAGCAGCTTTGTAGTAAAAGGGATGCTGCCGCAGGACATCCTCTAGCTTCAGCAAGTCCACGTAGGAGCGCAACGTCATCTTCCTCATGCAGTAGGTGTGGAAGTCAAACTGATCATCAGTGATCTCCACAAAGTGCTGCAAAGAGAGCAAAGAGGGCATGAGATTGATTAGATGGTTCTGTGACCAATCAGGATTCACCCTTCATGCAAAGCTTCAGGAGGAGGATTTAAAAGGCCCCAAACGGGGTTTTGACCAAACCATCATGGTATGTGATCAAAACAATATGTGGTTTTATTACATGATCCAAAGCAAATGCAGTGACAGCTGGTCTTTCAAATGTTATGAAGACAAAAGTACTTAAATACAGGAAACCGGTTTAATCTTTCCAGAAGTGCGAGCACAGAAGAAAAGGTGTCACGCCCTCATTTGAGTGAGGTAAAGCAGGCTGAAACATGACTGAATGAGAATCTGTGAGCATCAGGAACCACAGATGAGAGTGGGTCTTGATGGAGCACGTGGATGGACCCACATCTGCATCACTGATGGATAGAGGGCACCTCTCAGATCATTGACCTACAGGGTGAAAATGATGCTGGCGCTGGCTGGTGACGATACGAACGACAAGCTGCAACCTTTTAGGGCCGAATGCACTGGAAACACACACAAATACATGTAACTGTGGACAAACTCACCCTCTCAATCTCGTGGCACTTCTTCAGGGCCTCACCAAGCTTGTTCATGGCCTTGTAAGCCAAGGCACACTCAGTCTGGAACCACATGCACTGCATTTCATTCAGGTTCTCCACTGCAGATGTTCCCTCCTGAAACAATACAAACACACATTTGCTGTCATCAAGGAGCATGTCAAACACCAAACAGCGAGGCGGGCGGAGTCACGCCGGACAAATTAAGTGCTTTGTGGTCAACGACTACACTCATCTTTCCATGTACCTGGATAAAAAGCAGCTTGAGAAAGAAATCCTAAATGAAAATGTCCAGGCAGATCTGGATGGTTTCACTCAACGTTTGCCAGTTTACAGCTGATCTGGTATTTAAGCTCAACTTAAATTAAAACATAATGTGTGTTTTCAGTGGCTGTGTTAAAAAAATCAGTTCCTAACTTAGTGTTTCAATCAGAACCAATCAAGCAGCACTCGGGCTACTCGTCCTGGCTGAAAACATAAGAGAACACAGCCTGACATCCTTGTCAGTTACCAGTTACCGGTTACCGGTTACCAGTTACCGGTTGCCGGCTACCAGTTCCCGGCTACCAGTTACCAGTTCCCGGCTACCGGTTCCCGGCTACCGGTTACCGGCTACCGGTTCCCGGCTACCGGTTACCGGCTACCGGTTACCAGTTACCGGCTACCAGTTACCGGCTACCAGTTACCAGTTACCGGCTACCGGTTACCAGTTACCGGCTACCAGTTACCAGTTACCAGTTACCGGCTACCAGTTACCGGCTACCAGTTACCGGCTACCAGTTACCAGTTACCGGCTACCAGTTACCGGCTACCAGTTACCGGCTACCAGTTACCGGCTACCAGTTACCGGCTACCGGCTACCAGTTACCGGTTACCGGCTACCAGTTACCGGCTACCAGTTACCGGTTACCGGCTACCAGTTACCGGCTACCAGATACCGGTTACCGGTTACTAGTAATTACCACCACTCACTGAAAAGACACGAGTCAAGTCTGCGGCAACTCTTCCACTTGTTGAAAGTGGTTCCCTCAAGATAAAGTGGCTATGAACAGCTCTACTACCTAAGAAATGTTAATAAAGCAATTTAAAACTACATTTACAGTTTTAGAACACTTTTTTTTTTTTAATTCTGTTGTGATTTTGCAAATCACATTTTCTTATTTGCTTAGTTGCGCATTTACTGTTTTCATAAATTTAGTAGATCTACATACTAGGACTGCAGGACTAAAGGAAAACGTGCACCGTTGACCACGTGTAATACCTGAACGTATCAACTACTTAAATCATATTTATTAATATCATCTGATTGGTAAAATATATTATTGACAATCACAGCATAAATGCAAAATATAATAAGAACATAATTTATTGTCATCCGTTTCATTTCTCAACATTATTAGTATTAACATGCAACACTTTCATATACGTATAATGTGGGACTCCCTTCAAACGATCCACCGCACTGGCAAAGACAGACTCAATCAATCACATCGCTCCCCTTCTGTCCCTCTCGACTCCCAGTCCCGTTGCTCAGAGCTGACGTCCAGTCAGCGGCTACAACACAAAAATTAAAACCGTGGACACTAGTGCCGTCTTACCCGGGTGAACTTGGAGCACATCTCCTCTGCCTCCTTGACGAGGCCGGCCTTCAGCATGTACTTGGCACACTTGGAGTTGATGAAGCGGTCGGCAGTGTCCAGCGCCTGAGCCTCGTCCATCCACCGAGCCGCCTCTTTGATGTTGCCCGCGTGCTGCAGGTCAGAGGAGGGGTTAGAGGAAGGGGACACATCAAACACCACGCTACAGGACAGGACAGGACGGCAGAGAGTTGGAGTATCGCAGCCTGGTGGGGGACTTTGCTGTTTGGTGCTGCACAAATCACCTTGAGCTTAACACCATTAAGACAAAGGAGCTGGTCGTGGACTTTGGGGGGTCCAGACCGAAGCTGAGACCAGTCCTACTAGAGGGAGCTGAGGTGGAGGCTGTGGCCGGACCACAAACTGGACTGGTCAACACACCAGTCACCTGTATGGGAAGACACAAGGCAGGATGTACTTCCTAAGGAGACTGCGGTTATTCCACATCTGCAGCCAACTGCTGGGGATGTGTTATCAGTCTGTGGTTGGCAGCTGCTCTTTTACACCGTCATGTGCTGGGGAAGCAGAGCGTCCAAGGAGGACGCGTCCAGACTGGATGAACTGATCAGGCGAGCCGGCTCCTTTTTTGATTCAACAGCAACACTTATTTATCCATCTATCTATCAAACTGGTTGTTATATGTGCAATAACCTGTCAACCACAGTGCAATGACTTCATTTAATTTAATCTTACTAATTAACTTGCTCACTTCTATATTCTTTAAGAGTGTATATTTTGTTTTCCGATCAGAGGGAGTCATCCCAAAGGGATCAGTAAAGTCCACGTCTACCACTTATATTTTTCTACAGTGCCTTATTTTGGTGCCTCAGAACTAAATCTGAAGTTATATAATATAACGGTATATATATATATATATATATATATATATATATATATATATATATATATATATATATATATATATATATATATATATATATATATATATATATATATATATATATATATATATATATATATATATATATATAATCAGTGTGTTCACGTGTGATCCAACGAAACGTCCATCCAGTCGTATGGAGGAAACTCTGCCTCTGCCAGAAAGGTGGTCAAAGCAGCGAAGCGGCGAGCATACGATGATGCGGCCGCGTTCACGTCTCGCACCTGAGAACGCCCCTTTTCTCTGCAGGTAGGCTGGGCCTGTTAGGAGGCTGGGCCTGCAGCCTGAACGAGCCCTTTCCTGTGTTTACAGTCCATGTCCCCTTCTCGCTCCCTCCTTGCTCGGACCTTAGTGGGGCCTTTGTTTTGGTCCACCACAAACGCGGTCATTAACACCACCTCTGCCTTTCTCAGGAGGAAAACCACATGTACACTTATTTGCTGAGGTCATACACCACCTTGTAGATCTTGGCCTTGACAAGGAAGAGCTCGATCAGAGTAGGCGTGCTGTCGATGGCAGCGTTGATGTACTCCAGAGCCGGGCCGGGCTGACCAATGAAGTCAAAGTGCTGCGCCAGGAAATACTGTACCCACAGAAGGGTGGTGGGGGGCTCCTCCTTCCCGTCATCTGCCCACATAGACAACCCTGATTAGTCACTGTCCTTTTATTTACATCATTATGGTAATGATTTGGGTCACAAATAATTCAAAAGTTAAACGAGGCCAAAGACAACAAAAATAAGAATGACTTACCATTTTCATTAAACATTCGACAGCTTTTTAAACATATTTCATAACCAACTACTAAGTCTTCAATTATTGTAACCTGCATGGAAAAAAAACAAACTGTTAACAGCCTGGGTAAAAATGACTGTGAAGGAACCGCCTTCCAAAGTGAAGCTCCTTACCTTTTCTTTGTTGGTGTAGAGGGATTTGAGGGTGGTGAAGACAGGTGGGCAGCCTTTACTGAAGTTCATCCTCAGGTAGCTGTCCAGACATTCACAAAACTTCTCCCCTGGCCAGCACAACACACAGCAAAAGAACAACAAAGTGAGACTTGGACAGTGAAGTCATTAGTGGCCTGGACACCAGCAGCAGCACTCTCGTTTGGATCAAGGTTAGTCCAAGTACAGCAACATCTACAGTTAAGCAGACGTCTGTGCGCCACGCCGTATATCCAATCTAATGTGTGATCACTACATCACAGACGAGCAGTCTGCTCCGACAGCACTACGCCTCAACACTGGAAGATGATAACTTTAGATTATCGAGCACAACTCTGTCTTGGAGTTTGCTGAGTCCAAGAATCAGTCCAAGTTACATATAAGCAATGTTAAGGCACGAAGTGAGTAGTTTCCAGTAAATAAATCTCCAAACGTGTCATTCTAGTGAACAGAGACTGAAGTTTCACTCTGTGGTCCCCAACCGGGCTGCCCAACCCTCCCAAAGGCCACTTCCAGACACACAGAGAAGCTGACCTGCACCGAAGTACTAGTATTTGGTGGGAAGTCCTGGTCAGCTACTTACTGGGCCCGGCTCCTCTACGTGTATATCCGTTTACACGTACCAGAGTATTGCTGCTTGACCCCTCCCACACCACTCTGACTCAGACACTACGTGTGTAAGTGAATGGGTGCTGCTTTATTCAAACAGCAGGACAAATGTTTCCATGTTCTACTGTAACTCAAGATGAAGCAATGAGCAGCTTTCTCGTGGTTTTCAAACCGTTCACACATCGAGGGTTGGGCCGCTTCATTAGGGCCTTGTTAATGACAAATCAGCGTAGACGTGCACACCGAGCTTCGGTTCTCAACCTCTAAAGATAAGTATAATAGAGGACTGAACTCGTTGGCTCTGCAGCCCCGGACTGCATGTCGTGGTCTCCACCTCTTGACCTTTTTCATGGTAATACTGGAGTGGCGAAGTGAGCAGGGAAATCACACTGGCCGCCGCTTCCACAGCCTAACCGCAGCCTTTCTCAGCGCTCTATGACCACAGACATCCGAGGCGCGACCACAAACACAACCATTAAGACGACATTTTTATTTATAGCAACGTGTAAGTTACAAAGACGTTTAAGTTAACTTGAGGAACAAACTTTGGACTACACATTAAATGGTCATCTATGTAATCTTTTGAAATGACTGGATTAAGCAGCGCAGGTGCAGAAGTAGCGAGCGTCACATGACGGTGGTCAGGGTGCTGGATTTACCTGTTAGGAAGTTAAGAGGCAGCCTCCGAGGAACCAAGCCTTTAGGAAACTTCACCCACGACTCGTCGTAAATCTTGAAACGCTCCTCTATACTCCCTGGACACACAGACAACATATTCAAGTGTCAAGAAATAAATAGTATAAAATAAAATATAAAACAAATAACATAACTGATAGAGAGGCGGGTTGTGATTACAGGGACACCTGAACTTCAGAACCAGGAGTGTTGGAACAACCATGAAGAGAACGTGCACCTCCGTCAGAGGTGTGAAGGTCTGGAAGAAACTCAAGAACTGAAGCAACGTCCAAGCATGAGTGTGTTTAAGGCTCAGACTGATGATGTTCAACAAGTACAGGGATGAAGACCTGAAGTGAACCTGAACAGGTTCTAACACTGTAAATAACATCGTACGTATGAGCATGACTGTAGATTTGTGTGGGTGTGCATGTGGATGTAAGGAAGTATGTATATATAGATAAGTGTGTGCACACTGGGTAGGGTTATTTCATAGATTTGTTTGTTTTGTGCACATAAATTAATAAATGTATATAAATTTATTTACAAGGGGTTCTGTAGGTTCCAATGTGTGTATATGTATATTTATAGATTCATACTAGTTAACGCTGTAAACTTTATACAATGGTTTTGACATGTCTGAAATGAATCAATAAAATCAACTGAAATTGACAAGTTCATAAATAACCTCATTAAATCTTTAATTAGAGCCATTTCATATTTAAGAACCTTTATTATTTGATTATACTTATATAATTAAATTATATAAAAGCTCATGTTTGAAAAAAAAAATTCTCATTTGTGCCATTAGAAGAAAAATGTTTAAGTCAACTGACACAAATCTCTTACACTTTATGTAATGTGGCATGTATGAAGCAAGAAAAAAAAGACACTTCCTAAAATGTGTTTACGTCAACCAACAAGAAAGAATCAACAAGACCAACATGGTGTAGGGTAGCAAGGAGAGGCAAGATGAAGATCATCTTTTTTGTCACACGCAAAGTACACACAGTACAAGGTGTTTTGTCCCAGGCTCCCGTAGCAATAAAATAAATAAATACATTAAAAGGTTTAAGAAATCTACACTATATGGCCAAAAGCTCATCCGCCTCGACTCGCATATAAGTGACCTCCCATTTCTGATCCAGAGGGTCCAATATGTCCTCAGTCCACCTCTGCAGCTGTAACAGCTTCAACTCTTCTGGGAAGACTGTCACCAATGTTTAGGAGTGTTTATGGAAATTTGTGACCATTCTTCCAGAAGCACATTTGTGAGGTCACACTGATGTTGGACCAGAAGGTCTGGTTCTCAGTCTCCACTCTAATTCATCCCAAAGGTGTTCTGTCGGGTGGAGGTCAGGACTCTGTGCAGACCAGTCAAGTTCATCCACACCAGACTCTGTCATCCAGGTCTTCACTGACCTGCTTTAGAAGAGGAAGGGTCCAGCTCCAAACTGTTCCCACAAAGTTGGGAGCTGGAGTTGTCCAAAAGTTCTTGGTCTGCTGAAGCATTCAGAGTTCCTTTCTCTGGAACTAAGGGTCCAAGTCCAGCTCCTGAAGAACAACCCCACACCATAATCTCCCCTCCACCAAACTTTACACTTGGAACAATGCAGTCAGACAAGTACCGTTGTCCTGGCAACCACCAGACCCAGACTGGTCCATCAGATCACCAGATGGAGAAGCTCCATCTGGTGCCACTCCAGAGAAGGCGTTTCCACTGCTCCAGAGTCCAGTGGCGGCGTGTTTTACACCGCTGCATCGACAGTTTGCACTTGGTGATGTTTGTCTTGGATGCAGCTGCTCGGCCATAGAAACCCATCCATGAAGCTCTCTGAACACTGTTCTGGAGCTGATCTGAAGGCCACATGAAGTTTGGAGGTCTGTAGTGATATACTGCAGAAGGTTGGTGACCTCTTCACACTGCACCTCAGCAGCCGCTGACCAACTCCATCAGTTTATGCGAACTTCCACTTTGTGGCTGAGTTTCTGTCGTTCCCAAACAGGATTTGTTGCACAGGTGACATCCTAACACAGTTCCAGGCGGGACTTCACTGAGCTCCTGAGAGCGACACATTCTTTCACAAATAGATGTAAAAACAGTCTGCATGTTGAGGTGCTTGATTTTATACACACGTGGCCACGGAAGTGATTGGAACACCAGATTCCCATTATTCGGATGGGTGAGCCAGTACATTTGGACATATAGTACATCAGTTAGTGCAGCAACTGTCTCCGCTTGAGGTGGAATATAAACGGCGCTGATGATGACTGAAAAGAACACATGGGGGAGGTACAAGGGCTGGCTTTTTATGGTCTGGACCTCCAGGTCGAGGGAACAGGAGGGACTCAGAGGAACAATGTTCTCCTTGTCACACCACCTGCTGTTCACCAGAAGACACAATCCACTTCCCTGTTTTGCCAGACTCAGACTCAGTCATTGTGTCTGTGCGATGAGCCGTGAAGAACTCCAACGGCTGATGGGCGTGGTCCCGCGTCATAGGGTCACCCATGTCTCGGTGAGGCAGATGAAGTTGCAGTCCCATATGTTCCTCTGATACCTGGTCCTGGCCCTGAGTTCATCCAGCTTGGTCTCCAAAGACTGGACATCGGCTAATAGGAGAGTTGGCAGTGGCGTTTGGTGAGCTCTGCGTCTCAGCATGTTCAGCTCGGCTCAGCTCGTTTCCCTGGGGGCCTTGTGCACGACCTGTAGGCACCGCTTCCACCTTTGTTATTGTTGTCAGCCTCCCACAAAATGTTCTGGGGCCAAGCAGAGTTGGGAAAAAGTCTGTAGGAACACTGTTGAAGCGCTGCATTCAATGTTTAGGAGTATCTGCTTATGTGAATGTCTGCTTGTCGTATGTGGAATGACACAGCACTGGCCAGCTTAAGGAGTTAAAAATAAAAAGTCAAACAAATGAAGCGCGACTGATAGTACTCCTGGTCTTTCTGTCTTGGCATGCAGCTGGGTCATGCTCAACCATGACGTGTTGGACTGAACTGAGGTTGTGCAGCTTTCACAGCACAAACCGGACCACAGAGTTCACCCACTGCCATACGGAGACCTGAAGTGGACTTGATATGGTCACTTTGGTGTGCAATGGAGGACCCCTTCTGTGTTCACACCAACCCAAGTGAACCGCACACATTCCCAGAGTTTCTTTGGAGCATCCTAAATAATACCAGTGTGAAAACACGGCAAAGTCCGGCTGGGAGGTAATACGCCACACTGGCATCACAACTCCTCCGAACATACTGGCTCACTAAAGCCAGGTCTGTCGCTCTAATATTCTGGCTTCGGTTTACGTCATTCAGGTGGAAATTAAGAGCTTTTATTGTCATGGTTTTACAAATGTATACAAACCTTTGAAATGTCCGGTTAGACAATTAGCACAGTTCAATTCAATTCAATTTTATTTATATAGCGTCTATTACAACACAAGTTGTCTCTAGGCGCTTTCCAGAGACCCAGAACATGACCCCCGAGCAATTATTACATAAACAGCGGCAGGTAAAAACTCCCCTAGTGGAAGAAAAACCGTAAGCCAAACAGTGGCAAGGAAAAACTCCCAGTTCTTTCCATAGTAGAATTTATGACTGCTAATTAAACTTTGTTGTTAATTACAAGGTGAGAAAGCAAAATTAAAGAGTTTTAACTTCTCACTTCCAAGCGAATGTGGCATATTAGTGGTTGTGGGGGAGATAAAGATGGGAAGGCTGGATAACTGTAGTCTGAACCGGGTCAGTGATGCAACACTGATCCGAACAGCTCACTCAATGACAGTTTCATACTTGGGTAGTCCAATTCAAAGTCACACGGCTGTTTTATGTCCGACGTTTTGAGTTGGTACTCAGGCAGAATAAGCTCTCCTGAACGGGAAAAACAAATCCTGACAACTCTGAGCAAAACACAACAACAAAACAAAACCTTTTGGATTATGCACAAATGCTTCCTCAGTTGCTCATACTGGCCATTACAGGACTTAAGACATTTCCTTTAGACTTCCTATGTAAAGACACAGCAATAAACAGGAGTTAATCTCCTACAGTGACAAATGTTGAACTTCATAGACCGAGGCAGTGAAAGATGGCAGTGGACTCTCGTTTTCCTCTTGAATGTACGAGTAAATCTGTTAATGACCAGTGTGAATGAATGCAGCAAGTAAAACCTCTTTCTGGTTACTTGACGATTCACTGGAAACGGGGTCAGGAGAATGGAAACTCGTTTTAACAATCCTTCATAAGCCGGGATGTGGACGTTACCTGTGACAGTCAGGCAGTGGCCGTCACAGCTGACGTCCATGTCTACGTACTGAAATGTGATCTCCGAGACAGAGGATGGGAATATTTCTCAGAATTGTAACTATCCATCATATATGAAAAGCAGAACACACGTCGCCTAACTGGCAACGCAAGGACAGTTTGACCTTAGTGAGAAAACAAAAAAATAAATGTACTGTTAAATCAATTTACCAGCAAGTATACGAAGGACTAAAGAGTGCTGACCTGGATTTAAGGCCTTTTCCAGGCCCTGGTAATAGGCCCAGTTCTCTGGGTTCCTCTCCTGGAGTCTCCTGTAGACCTCCAAAGCCTCCTCAGGTCTCTCCAGCTTCAGCAGCAGCTCCCCTACAAACACATACACACTCTCAATAATGCTGCACTTTTCCTGAAAATCTAAATGACATTTCATGTTCTGCAACTTGGATCAAATCTGATCTGTTGGTGGTAACGTTTGTCAAAATTAAAGTTTACAGTTTTCATTATTAGCAGTAGAAGAAAACTAGAGATTTGATTATTGGAGCACCACAAGCAGCATGGACCATCTGCATGATCAGCACCGTGGCCACATGAAAGGAAGTGTTCGCCCACCTCTGGTCTCCTCCACGGCCAGTTTGTCACAGATTTGCTTCTCATAGTTGTTGAGGTGGTCGAGGGCCTCCTTGTGTAGGCCAGCTTCCCTCAGAACCTGGTTCTGATACAGCAGTAGTTCACTGTACTCGTAGTCCACCTTGTCTGGAGATGTCTGAGCCACAACAAGCAAAACAAAGAACAGGAAGAACGCTCAGTGAAGCACGTGGAGAAAAAACAGGCATGTGTGTGTGTGTGTCACCGTGTGTGTGTGTGTGTGTGTCACCGTGTGTGTGTGTGTGTGTGTGTCACCGTGTGTGTGTCACCGTGTGTGTGTGTGTCTGTGTGTCACCGTGTGTGTGTGTGTGTCACCGTGTGTGTGTCACCGTGTGTGTGTGTGTCTGTGTGTCACCGTGTGTGTGTGTGTCTGTGTGTCACCGTCTGTGTGTGTGTGTCTGTGTGTCACCGTCTGTGTGTGTGTGTCACCGCGTGTGTCACCGCGTGTGTCACCGCGTGTGTGTGTGTGTCACCGCGTGTGTGTGTGTGTCACCGCGTGTGTGTGTGTGTCACCGCGTGTGTGTGTGTCACCGCGTGTGTGTGTGTGTCACCGCGTGTGTGTGTGTGTCACCGCGTGTGTGTGTGTGTGTGTCACACCGTGTGTGTGTGTGTGTGTGTCACACCGTGTGTCACCGCGTGTGTGTGTGTGTCACCGCGTGTGTGCGTGTGTCACCGTGTGTGTGTGTGTGTCACCGCGTGTGTGTGTGTGTCACCGCGTGTGTGTGTGTGTCACCGCGTGTGTGTGTGTGTCACCGCGTGTGTGTGTGTGTGTGTCACACCGTGTGTCACCGTGTGTGTGTGTGTCACACCGTGTGTCACCGTGTGTGTGTGTGTGTGTGTGTCACACCGTGTGTGAATGGTGGGAGAACTGGCAGCTGACATCACTGAAAGGCAGTTAGGATGATCTTTACAAAAAGGATCATCCACATCCTTTCAGGTCGCTGCAGCCCAAATTTGTGACGAGGTCGAGGTGAAGAATCAGTAGTTTTTTTTGTTTAAAAAAGACCACGTTCCTTCCCTCAGCAGGGGCTCAGAACTCAGGGCTCACAGTTCATGTGTCTGAGATGCTGCAGGGAGCAGAATTCCATGTATTGTTTGTGCTGCAGGAGGAAACACAGCAACACAGAGGCCAACGCACTTGTGGAGTTTCTCTGCTGCAGAACAAAGCCATGAAGATGCTCAGCACAAACGTTGAGGAGACTGCAGCTGAGACATGCAGCCAAGTTGTGTCATTGCCAGTAAAGGTGTTGTTTTCTATAAACCATGTTTGAAGAACAGAAACAATGACGTGCCCCCTCCCCTCCCTAATAAACTATTTACAGAAATAACTGTCTTTTTACAGCATGGGGACATCTTTTTTTTTTTGTTCCTTTTCATTGTCAGTGTGGACATCGTGCACACGCTGTATGTACGATGCACCCCGAAATTAGTCTCTGCTTTTAACCCATCAACTAGTTTCACTAGTGAGCAGTGGGGCTGCTAGCAGGGCCCCACTGGGAGCAATTGGGAGTTAAGGGCCTTGCTCAGGGGCCCCCAGTGATTTACCAGTGATTGTGGGCACCCGCAGCTTGAACCTGGGTCCTCCACGCCCAAGCCCACCACTGTAACCACTAGCCCACCACTGTAACCACTAGCCCACCACTGTAACCACTAGGCCACCACTAGACCGTTCTTGACCGTTCTGCTCAGCAGTTTACCTGTTGTGTTTTGCGAAACTCCTCAACAATCTTGGCAGCCATCTCAAAGTCCTCCAATAGGTGATAAGCTACTGCATATCCAATCCACGAGGCCCGCTGGGCTGGACGGAGCTGCAGCAGCTGGTACCGAGTCTCCTGAAGACAAAGACACATCACATCACACATGCAAGCAGCAAGTGCCATCAAACTCTCCATCTTCTGCAGGAGGCCGGGACAATAAGTATCTGGCGCCGCACGATCCTCTTCAATACGTCTCGCCATCCACCAGCACCGGTTGCGCTCATGGATCCATTTTCATGACCTAATGCTACAGATCGCTCATCACAGAACCAAGGCATTCAGTTGTTGAAGAATGTTTGGAAACAGGTGATTAAAGTAAAAAACATGCTTGTCAGGTCACTGGATGATCTGATGCGCTCACCCAAAAGCAGCTCGAAACCCTGAACTGCCCTGTTTGGTTTTTATTAGAGAAGACATTTTCTACAGGCTGTTTAACTAACTTCATCTGCACCAACACACTCTTCTTTCTCTTCAAATCCAAAACCCACCCGTATCCACCACTATATGACATCAACTGGTTTGAGCAACACTGTTCAGCCAGAACGCCCAGTTGAAAATGAGGCAGGATGGATCTTAAGTGAATCCAGCCACTTTGCAAAGTAATTATCCTGAACCCCACGTCTGGGGGGTGTCTCACCCTGTATCCCTCCAGGTCTCTCATTTGGATTTGCAGCAGGGAAAGGTCTCTGAGGATCTGCAGGTTGTCCTTGTCCCACTTTAAAGCGTTGCGGTAACACTTGATCGCCTCGTCATACTTCTTGTCAGAGCGCTGCAGCAGGCCGTACACATGCCAGCCTATGAGGGGATGCCAGTTCAGGAAAAAAGAAAACAAAAAACTCCATCCAGGTTTTTTAATGTTTTACAAACCATATAAACGTCAAAGAGGAAACAAGCAGAAGTTAAGCAAAAGGGCAGGTTCCAAATGCTATTCCAGGGTGAACACCATTTAGGACTTGTGGCTGTCTGACCGACGCGCTGAAGCAGAGATGAAAGGATACAGACGTGGCTCTTGAGGTCATTACGTAGACCTCGCCTCACTAGCTCATATGCCTCCTCCTTCTTGCCCAGGCAGTTGAGGGTTAAACCCTTCATGGCCAGTGTCTCTGAAGTACAGAGGGAGAGAAAGATGATCAAACTTGACCTTAATTATTAAGAAAATAAAACAAAAAAGAAGATAAGTTTGGCACAGCCCTTTGTCTCTGCAGGAATATGATCAACCAGAGAGAACAATCTGGAGTTTAGATGACTGGGATGTCAGCAGTGAAACCTGCAGCCTAACAGGGATGCGCTTCACTAAATCACTGTCAAATCACCGACACCACTGGTTCAGTGGGCCATTAGTGCAGACATTGGCGGCTACCAAAGCTCCGTGAAGTCTGGATCTTAAGCAGCGTACACAGACATTATCGGGCTGTTTTGGTCCCCATTTCCCTTCCCGACCAACTCTCGATTCTCCTAAGTCTCATAGAGTTATCCTGTGACCTGTGGGGCCAAGAGCGAGTTTGTCCCGATAATCGTCTCTAAAACCGGTCGGGGTCAACAACAGCACGTTTCAAACGTGTTCAATATTTACGACAAAAAATCTTCCTGTGTGTGGGACCGCCGACACGATTGTGACGTGGACCAGAATGCAGCCAATCAAGAGAGCGAGCGAGACAACTCACCTCCAGCTGCGCAGCGGACCGGAGTCCCTGTTCACGCCGTCTCCAGGATTTTTTCCATAGTCTTTTCTATTTTATTTGGGGATTTTTCCCAACACCACTATCATTTCCTCGTCTCGTCTGTCTTCTTCCATCGTGCTGTTTTCTGGTTGCCGTGGCTGTTGCTATGTTTTTTCTTTCTGGCTCGGAGGACGAGACTCACTGTGCTGGTGCTGGGATTATCGGAGTGCACCACGCACAGTGCAATAAACGCTTCACTTTTATCTTCATGTGTGCGGTCTCTACAAAAAAACCTCTTCCGGTGTAAAACATTTAAATCCCTCATTAATGAAATACACAAGGCCAGTGTGAGGACAGCAGAGCGTTTGCAAACATTCGAGGCGTCTTCAGGTTTCCGAGCCCACATGGGAACATAGCTGCGTCGCTGAGCCGCAACAGTTAAATGTTTCAGATTAGAAACCTCCTTGTAAGTGTTTGAAATAGGAAAAAAAAAACAACTTTCAAGGCTTCCCGCTACCAGACAGGTTGGTGCATGTGTGAAAATGAGCAGCCCTGCAGGCGACCCAGCGCCTAGTTTGTGTTTCTGATGTTGCACGGCCACGATTCTCTGCTGTCACAAACCTACAACACAATTCATGCAGGTAAGGAATGACGACAAATCTGTTTACAAATCCCGACAGAATTCCCATCAATGCCCTCGGATCCTTGCTCTTGCTTCGTCGGTCTATCGTGGTTGACTGGAGGAAGTAAATCTGGAGTTGACTGTGTGGGACACCACTACATGGTTTTCACAGAGAAATGTTATCAGGAACCCTGACTACTGGGGCTTATACGGTTAACCAGATTACTACCAAAGTGTGGAGAAAAAAAAGTGAAACATTTTATAGCAGAGAAATTTTAAGTAGGCAACAATTTTGTTGTGGTACATTTGATCTGCTACATTTTCAAAAATGTAAACAAAGTGGAGCTTCTGTCATGATGCCTTGTAACCATGGCAACCAACACTACGCCCATGTGTAAAAGCTGCATCCCTTTTTGAGCCAATAAACACTTCTGACATGACAGTTAACACACCAACCCAGTTTTGGTTAAAAAACCCACCTGCTAACTTGTCACCCGACAGCAGGAACTGACTGACAGTGATGTTTTGATTGAGCATAAAAGAGCAACAGTCGAGCCGGCTTCATCTTACCTCCATGTTCTGCAAATTTGGGGTTGCTGAGGATTTGTTTGCAGAACTTCAGGCCATTTCTGTACTGCTTGTGCTCGTAACATCTCTGTGACAAAAGACAGGGAAGATGTTCTGTCAGGCATCTGGGGCTGCAGAGGTGGGCTCACGTTACTGGACATCAGCAAAATGCACCAATACGTTCCTGAGAACAGCGAGAACAACTTGGTCCGGGAGCCACGAGCAGGGAAAGCGTCACACTCCTCCGGACAGTCCGGTCCGAGGGAGGCAACAGAAATGCGAGCGCTTGATCCAAGTCCATCTGGAGGCCGACGCCCCCACTCCCACCCCAAGCACCAACCGCCAGCCCCTTCTAGTATGTTCACTCCAGTTCTGCTGGCAGGGAAATGACAGCACTCGCGGCGAGCCGTACATCTGTTCACGTCAATGAAGACTTGTGTTATTCTGTACGCCGAAGCTGTCAGTAGGTGCATGTTGGATTAGACAGGTCACATTAAAAGTCGATCAGGGGTCTGAAAGGACCCTCAGACACCCGTCAGACCCTCAGATACCCGTATCCTCTCAGACACCCGTCAAACCCTCAGACACCCATCAGACCTTCAGACACCCGTCATCCTCTCAGACACCTGTATCCTCTCAGACACCCGTCATCCTCTCAGACACCCGTCAGACCCTCAGACACCCATATCTCCAACATCAGTTACCAACCACCAAGGCAGACGCCACCCGTGTACCCGGACCGGGCTGTCATGTGCCCGGCAGCTTTGTCACTGATACACTTGGTGGTGTTGCAGGGCCAGGACACAACTACGGGCCACCTGACCACACACCTGTGCTGGCTCCCCAGCGGTCGTGTAACAACAAACTAGTGGTTCCCGAAGCCGCCGAGCAGCGGCTGTCAGGGACCTGTCCCGTCCCCCCGTAGGAGACCTGCCCCGTCCCCCCGTAGGAGACCTGCCCCGTCCCCCCGTAGGAGACCTGCCCCGTCCCCCCGTAAGAGACCTGCCCCGTCCCCCCGTAAGAGACCTGCCCCGTCCCCCGCAGGAGACCTGCCCCGTCCCCCCGCAGGAGACCTGCCCCGTCCCCCCGTAAGAGACCTGCCCCGTCCCCCCGCAGGAGACCTGCCCCGTCCCCCCGTAAGAGACCTGCCCCGTCCCCCCGTAAGAGACCTGCCCCGTCCCCCCGCAGGAGACCTGCCCCGTCCCCCCGTAAGAGACCTGCCCCGTTCCCCCGTAGGAGACCTGCCCCGTCCCGGTCCCCGTCCCAGTTCCTGTCTCGGTCCCAGTCCCGGTCCCGGTCCCAGTCCCGGTCCCAGTCCCGGTCCCAGTCCCAGTCCCAGTCCCAGTCCCGGTGGCTCCGACGGACGTCACTCGGACGAGCAGCGTCGGCTAACAGGCTAGCGTGGCGGCCGTTCGTCCTACCAGGATCCTCTTGAAGAGCGCGTTCTCCTTCGGCGGCAGGGTGATGGTGGGCATCGTGTTGGCGTCCTGTGCCACAGTGGCTTCGCGCGTGAACGGGTCCTCTGGCAGGCCGGCGGTCCGCTGCTCCGTCCAGCTCCTCTCACGTGCTGCAGCCGAGGGCCCCTTCCGAGCAAAATGGCCGCTGCGCTGCTCCTCCGGGTCACGCGGCTCTGAGTCTGCGCGAGCGTCGCGCGCGGCCGCGCCGCGGCTCCGAGACCCAAGTCAACGCGTGCACGGGGCCCAACCGCCCGGCGTTTAACCCCGCTGCGAAGACGTTGACAGCAACCGAACAAACGACACTTCTCTAAATCATCAAAACTCACTGCTGCGGCAAATCACGTCCACACAGTGGGCCGCTGACGTGTTAAAGCAAGCCGAAATAAAGAGCGCCGATTGTTCCCGCCTTGTGAGACATTAACATCTGAAAGATACTCGGTTTTAAATAATAAAGTTCACATTCGTGCGGCGTTTACGCAACATCGTTCGATTTCTCGGTTTTCTTCGAGCTCGACCTTCCAGGCGGCTTAATCGAGCGCAGACGTCGGATCCACGGAGCTGTGTCGGCTAAGATGTCCTTGTGTCGGCTGCTGTCTCGGGCTGTCCCCGTCACCCGACGGGGCCTCCTGGCTGGTAGGCAGATAAGCAGTTGCAGCGGTGCTTGTAAGGGCGTCAGCGGTGTCTGGCCGTTTACAAGCAGACTCCGTGTTTTGCAGCGTGACCTTAGCTTAGCTCCGTCGGTGGATGGTTCCTCCAGTCAACAGCAGCGTCCGTGATGGGGACTTCTCATTGCCACGAGTCTAGTTGGGGCGGTTGGATTTAATTTGTGTTCTGAGTGAAACTGAGTGTCCAAGTGGAGACGGTGTCACGGTTTTGTCCCGACAGGTGGGTCCAGGTCTGCCTTCACGAGTTCCAAACCCGACACCGCGAACCCCAACTGGCTGCGAGTGGGTCTGGCCTTCGGCACGTCCGCCTTCCTTTGGGGGCTGGTAAGGAACCGTTCTACACACACACACACACACAGTTCCTAGCTGTTTCGTAGCTCCGGGCCGACCCGCGACCACGATGCCTGGTGCTGAACACTGTGTCTGCGGCGGAGGTGATGTTCAGAGTTTGACGGCCAAGATAACGAAGGCAGAAGTCTGAATCTGTGATCATATGTGTCACTGTAACCAAACTACACAGTCGTCGTGTCCCAACAGGTTGATAAAGTTCTGGCTTCTCACTGCAACCATAAGACAGTGCTGAGTGACAGAGCCAATGGAAACGAGTAAACGTGGACCACGCATGGCTTTCCATGGGAACCTGCAGGCGCCAGCTGCTCACCAAAACACACGTGTAGATGTCATGTTGACTGAACATCCAACGTTTGTCCTAATCGCCCTGCAAAGCTTAGTGTTTGACATCCCGTCTTTTAGGAACCGGTCACAGAGAATAGAGATTAGTTCCACTTTGGCCGGTAACTACAGCGGTCACGTCTTCTGTCATGTACTCGTGTTTCCTGCTTGAATGTATCAAGAATGTTGTGATGCTTTAAAACTAATGTGATGACCTGCTGTGACGCGAGCGAGCTCAGATTATGAAGAGCAGTCTGTGTGAGCAGCAGCCTCCAGCACTCTTCTGATACAGTCCCGAGCCAGAGACCAGAAGGGAAACCTCGCTGGCCGCCCTCCTCGGTCCTCTGGCCCGCCGTGCATCAGTTCCAGGAACGCTGCTGCTTCCATCTTACTGCAGCAGGCTGCAGATCGGATTGTGAAATTTACAGAAATGCAGAAGAGACGGTCGATTGCTGGGTTCTTGGCATCATCATGTCTGTAATGAAAATGAAACCCGGCTGGTGCATGTGACTGACGTGTGACTTGTTCTGCTGCAGCTTTTCAAGCAGCACAGCACAGACGTGCACGAGTACAAAGTGAGGAATGGCCTTCAGTAGCCCAGGTGAGCATCTGCTGGGTTAGATGATCCTGAAATTAACACTGAAATCACCGTTTACACCTCATGTTATGATAATATAGTAATATTAGTGTTTTTACATCCCATGCGCGTACATCAACTCTGCGTTGAGAGACTAATAAAAGCTGATTGTGTTTGTTGTTGTCCCTCGCAGGAGGCCATGGCACCATCACAGCTTGTTGAAGATGCTTCTGTTCCTCGACTTCTGTGTCCAGTGTCTCTGACGGTTTACCTGAATTCTGTGTGGAATAAAATAAAATGTTTGTCACGTGACAGCATCCAGTCTTCATCACACAAACGTAAAGTCACTTAAAGAGGTACTGACGTTGTACAACCAAACAGAAGCTGAACTGTTACTGAAGTTTGATGTGTGAAGGAACATTTGGTGTGTGACCTACTGCTGTGACAGCGGACTGGGAAACTAGCAGATGTGAGTAATGGGCCTTCAATCTTTAGAAGTCACATTAAATCACATGTAAATATGTGTATATACATAGATATATTTCATATCATCTATGCAGCAGGGAAGGAAAATACTGCTTTACTAGTTAAATGTGTATTTTAACAAAGAAGACACTGATATCCAATAATTTATACGCAGGTATGCAGCAATATATATTTATATTATGCAAAAGTACATCAAGATTTCTTGATATCTTACGCCACAGGACTAATGAGGGTTCATCTGAAAACATGGTTTTGAGTTCGGGGGGGGGGGGTCCATCAGTCTGCTACTACTTCCTGCGCCTTTCCCAACGTGTCAAGATGCTGCTGTCTCCTGCATTCCTGGTTAGGGATGTTCAGGCATGTCTGTTACGCGGTCTCATGTTGGAAATGAAGACCTTTTGAGGTGGAGAATCAGTGCAGAAACGCAGACAGCCAGACGTCCACTGTGGGGTCACGCCCCTCTCCAGACACACAGCTACACACACACACACACACACACACACATTCCGGCTGCACACACACACATGCACACACTCCAGCTACACACACACACACTCGGCTGCAGGAGGCAAGGCCATGCTGCAGATCCCTGGACTACATTCAAAGAATTCCTTTAAGTAAAGTCAACTTTCTTTTTCAATAATTTAATAGTCACTCATCTTCTGATACAAGTTAATTTTTATGATTAGTTTTGTAGATTTAGGACAAGTGGCTTGTCATCATATTTAGGAACATAAATTTACCTGTGTGCATTTTTCCAGTAAACGTAATAAGCCAGAACGTCTGGCACAGGTGAACATTTTTTCATTTACGCCCTTTAAGACCACAATAACAGCCAATCATCGTATTGAACTGCATGACAATGGACTGATTGAAACCAGGACTTTTAATTACAGATTTAAATTAATTAATGTTGATTTCTCAACATGTTATGTTAATTATGTCATACATTGATTATGATGGGAGTCCTGGGAGATTTTTATGGCATCATACACTTGTTCCATAGTGATGATTTACCTATACTTATATAATAAGTGCTGAAATACCAGCACAAAGTATCGCCAAACTGTGACAGCTGTGCACAAGTAGAGCGACTGTGGGAGTCAAAACACAACTGAAAAAGTTAATATAGGTTTGTGAATTATTATTTTTTAATTATTATTAGTTGACTTATTCAAGTTAAATCAAAATGAAAGACACATAATGTGCACCTTTTGTCTTCAACCTTCCTGAAAAAAGTAGGGAGGCAGAAAGTCACCATGAGGTATGGAGGGTGATTAGTGCCACAGCCATGTCACATTAGGAGTTTGAGTAGTAAACATGGGCGTAAATTTCATAGAAAATGTTGAGAATTATTGTAAAGCTGATAATAGCAATCTCAGCAGCTTTGAGAGTCAACTTGATGTATTTCAATTTTCAATTCAATTTTATTCATATACTGTCTATTACAACACAAGTTGTCTCCAGGATCTTCCCAGACACCAGAACATGACCCCCGAGCAATTATTACATAAACAACAGCAGGTAAAAACTTCCCTTTAAGAGGGAAGAAACCTGGACCAGGACCTGGATCATGAGGGGGAAGAAACCTGGACCAGGACCTGGATCATAAGGGGGAAGAAACCTGGATCAGGACGTGGATCATGAGGGGGGACCCTCCTGCTGAAGACCAGCTGGGTAGAACAAGAAGTAGAGAGAAGAGACACAGACCCACCGTCAAAGTACCAAAGACCAGATCCATCAGTATAATCATCTGTTACCTGGAGAACTGAGAGTTTTCTGTCCATCAGACTGGTACCTGGTTAGTTGGTGGACTACAGAGACCACTATCTAAACAGGTGTAGACAGCAGACACTGAGGTGGTCAGAGGTGGGACTGCAGGTCTGAGGATCATGTTGGTGTCCCCCTGCAGCAGGTCTACAGCAGCAGATCCAGATGAAGCTGTGTTGAAGACCAGCTGCTCTGGTCTGGTCCTGCAGCTGCAGCTTTGACTACTGACACATTAAGGTACTAAATGTACACTAACTATATGCTTTATTAAACAGAAATGTTTTAAGTTTAGTTTTAAAGGTGGAGGTGGTGTCAGCCTCCTTCACCCAAACTGGAAGTTGGTTCCAGAGTGATGGTTCCTGATAACAGAAGACCCGTCCTCCAGATCTACATTTGGATCTTCTAGGAACTACGAGTAAACCTGCACCCTGAGAACGGAGAGCTCTATTAGGAACGTACGGTACTATCAGGTCTTGCAAATATCGCGGCGCTAGGCCATTTTGGACTTTATATGCCAGTAATAAAATTTTGAATTGGATTCTAAATTTTACAGGGAGCCAATGGAGGGAAGCTAAAACTGGAGAGACGTGGTCTCTCTTGTTGATTCCTGTCAGCACTCGCGCTGCTGCATTTTGGATCAGCTGGAGGATCTTCAGAGAATTACTTGGACATCCAGCCAACAACACGTTACAGTAATCTAGTCTAGAAGACACGAACGCATAAATTAGTTTTTCGGCATCACTCTGGGAGAGGATGCTCCTGATCTTTGTGATATTACGGAGGTGGAAAAACGCGGTTTTACAAACCTGATTAATCTGCTGTTTAAATGACAAAACCTGATCGAATATAACGCCAAGGTTTCGCACAGTTTTACTGGAGGCCATCGCAAGAACATCTAATCCCTTCCTAAGCTGTTTGGACCACAAACAAGAACCTCTGTTTTATCAGAATTTAGGAGCAAAACATTAGTGGACATCCAGTCCTTGATGTCCTTAAGACACATCTGAAGTTTGTCTGATGGTTCTGTTTCATCTTCATAGACAGATACAGCTGCGTATCATCAGCATAACAATGAAAATTAATGCCGTGGTTCCGGATAATACTTCCCAAGGGCTGCATGTATAAACTGAACAAGACTGGCCCTAGCACTGAACCCTGCGGGACACCATAGCAGACCCTCGTCTGTACGGAAGAAACCTCATGAACATGAACAAACTGGAATCTATCAGACAGATATGATTTAAACCAATCTAGAGCTGTCCCTTTAATCCCAACAACATACTCTAGTCTCTGCAGTAAAATGCTGTGATCTATAGTATCAGAAGCAGCGCTGAGGTCCAGCAGAACCAGTATGGACACTAACCCATAATCTGAGGTCCAGCAGAACCAGTATGGACACTAATCCATAATCTGAGGTCCAGCAGAACCAGTATGGACACTAATCCATTATCTGAGGTCCAGCAGAACCAGTAGGGACACTAATCCATGATCTGAGGTCCAGCAGAACCAGTATGGATACTAATCCATTATCTGAGGCCATAAGAAGGTCATTCGAGACTGGAACCAGTACTGTTTCTGTGCTATGATGCATCTGAATCCTGACTGAAAAACTTCAAATAGATCATTTCTATACAAATGGTCACACAGCTGCTGCAACGACCTTTTCCAGAATTTTAGAGATAAATAACCTGTGGTACATATCCTAAGATTAGGGACAAGTTGATCTGTTCCAGTATTGTCGGTCCAATAAGAGAGAAAACATTTTTAAGTAGTCGAGTAGGGATTGGGTCTAACAGACACGTGGATGATTTAGATCTATTGAAGACTGAGGTCAGCTCAGGGAGGTCAACAGGAACAAAACCGTCTAGAGTCAGGTCGGAGCATAAGGGAGTCGCCGAGGTTGAAGAAATTCCCACAGCCACTGCCGGGAGGGCCTGGCCGATTTCCTCTCTAATTCTGACAATTTTATTGCTAAAGAAGCTCATAAAGTCTTCACTACTGAGAGCTGCAGGGATGCACGGCTCAACATAGTTGTGGCTCTTTGTCAGCCTGGCTACAGTGCTGAACAGAAAACCTGGGTTATTTTTATTTTCCTCTATTAACACTGAATAATAGGCTGTTCTAGCTTTGCGAAGCGCTGTTTTATACACTATTAAACTATCTTTCCATGCATAATAAATATCTACAGACCTACTAGAGAACCACTTTCTTTCCATTTTACACACTTTCTGTTTTAACATACGAATATGTGAGTTAAACCAGGGAGTTAAGCTCCTACGGTTAGAGACCCTCTTTCTCAAAGGAGCAACTACATCTAAAGCTGTATGCAACACATCTGCAGTGCTACCAACAAGGAAATCAACGTCTGCTGAGGTAGAACCGAGGTCACAGCGCTCAACTGCTTCACTATGTTCCACTGTAAGAAGATGTAGAGCAACGGCCTCCCTAAATTTAGTAACAGCTTTATCGGATAGACACCTGCTAAAGTAATTCCTCCTACTATGCGTAACGTTGACAATGTTGAATTCAAACGTTATTAAATAGTGGTCGGATAGGAGGGAGTTTACATGTTACACTAACAGATTATCAAGTTCTACACCGTAGACGAGGACCAGATCAAGAGTATGATTAAGACAATGCGTCGGTTCGTTAACTTTTTGTAAAATCCCCATCGATTCTAGAAGAGAATCAAAAGCCAACTTAAGACTGTCGTTGTCAACATCCATATGAATGTTAAAGTCGCCCACTATGATGACTTTATCTGTACTGATCAATAAACTAGATAAGAAATCTGAGAACTCAGACAGAAACTCCAGACCAGCACCAGCAGGAGGCCGGTAAACTACCACCAACAAGACTTGCTTCTCTGATTTCCAGCTCGGCAGTTTTAAGCTAAGCGTGAGGCTTTCAAATGTATTATAATCGCATTTAGGTTTGGATTTTATTGTAAGACTGGAGTCGTAGATCGCCGCTACTCCTCCACCTCGACCTGTGATTCGAGGAATATGATAATTAAAGTAACCGGATGGCGTCGATTCATTTAAACTAACAAACTCTTCCTCTTGGAGCCACGTTTCTGTTAGGCAGAAAATGTCACTCCGGGTCTCAGTAATTAGATCGTTTACTAATAGAGACTTGGAGCTTAAAGATCGTATATTTAGTAATCCGCATCTAATTGTTTGGTCTTTAGTTCGCACTAAATGCGTATTTGTTTTTATTTTTACGAGGTTATTTTGGTTAACGCCTCTATTACGTCACGCTTGGTGAACATTTGGAGGACGGGGAATCGATACTAAATCTATTTTACTTGGCACCTCGTTAGAATCTCCAATTACATCATTTACTTCTACCTTTTTATTGGCAGGCGATAGTCCTGGAGAAGCAGCAGAGAAGCGTGTAAGACTGCAGCTCTGTATCCCGGCCTGGACCCTGGATTGTCAGGGGGAGGATCTAATAATATCAGCCAGATTTCTAGAGATAAGAGCTGCACCATCCCGGGTGGGATGAATGCCGTCTCTTCTAAGCAGACCAGGCTTTCCCCAAAACGTCTTCCAATTGTCAATAAAGGCCACGTCGTTTTCTGAACACCACCGAGACGACCAGCGACGGAGCGACAACATGCGGCTAAACATGTCATCAGCGGTCAGATTGGGGAGGGGACCAGAGAAAACTACGGAGTCCGACATGGTTTTGGCGTAGTTACACACCGACACAATATTAATTTTAGTGACCTCCGACTGGTGTAGCCGGGTGTCATTAGCACCGACATGGATGATATTTGGACACAATGACCTCATATGTTGCGTTGTAAAACCTTTAAGATGATTTTGACACATAACCTTTTATAAATTCACTGTAATAAAATAATAGCAATACATTTAAGTATTTATGTTATTGGTTACCTGTTATGGTTTACCCTTTAGAGAGTTATTTGTGTATCCAAAATAGCACCGGGTCATGTCTGTGTTCAGCCTGGTTAGGTTTCTAGTCTGTTTTGACATATACAGAGAACGCTAAAGGCTGTTAAGATATACAAAGTAGAACAACATACATGTGATTTCCATATGGCAGGAAAAAACATGCAGAAACACGTGGAATACACAAACTTCAAAAGGAAACGCTAAAAGCGACTAGACGCTTCAAATTCAGATTCATGTCATATGAGAGCTGCACTCTACACCACTGTGCAAATCCAGCTTTTGGACCCAATAATTTTGTTTAAAACTCTCTGTTTAAGAATTATGCCAATATGTTTCTTTGTCTTCCTTCTCTTTATTGTAAAGAGTGACTTTTAAAAAGAGAAAACTGTTAAGATGAAGTCCATACACTGTAAATGGAACAAAGGATGAAGTAACTCAACCGACCCTTCACATGTTAGGCAGTGAAAGGTCTCTGCTGTTACTATTACACTGTTATATTTATATCATGCTCTATGTATCTAGTTCTAGTTATGTACGTAAAATGGTGTCAGGGTTGTACTTGATGCAGACGGACGTCAGCAGTCTGACTGCCCATCAGGGCCCACTGCCCTGCACGTTGAGATGATGCTCTGCTCTGACACGCCCGGCTCGATGGGTGGACCACTGGCAGACTTACATTAGTGTGTTTCCACTAACAGAGGTAGATTTTTCGGGGCCAGATTGTTGGCATTTGTCTCTATTTTCAGGCCCTGCAAAAGTGGCTTTCAGGAACCTTCAAGTTGCCAATAACTGTAGTGGGAGAGGTACTCAGGTCAGCCAACAGGGTCCTCCTGGCGAGGGTCTGTGCTAATCTAAATTACGTTCAACACCCTCATGTGACCACAACTCATTTGAACCATTTGGACCAGAAACATTTTGCTGGAGTGCATTTGATGAAGTTGGAGATTCCTGGAAATGAAGACATGCACAAACAGCCCGGCCCTGAAAAATCTACCTGGAACTCCCCCTAGTGGAAACGCGCCTATGGAGACACGCCACTGCAGGGGCGGAGGAGACGGTCCGGTCAGAGGTTCCTGTCTGCTGGGTTTGAACTCCCGCTAATGATGACAAGCTGATGGTGATCCAATCATCTGACTCAGGCGTGTCTGGAATGGTGCAAGATCTAAAGAATGTGTTTTTGTTATAAGATTATAAAAAATAGAATTAGTAAATTGTATCAACATATTTAAATTTTTAAGGACTTATTTTAACAGCTTATTTATTCATTTCAGTAAAGTATTGCAAAGTATTTGCAGATAATGACGTTGACAGAGTTACTTGCAGGATTGTAGGTACCCCTCATACACGTCATCTGCGCGTGTCTATGTGGCATTAGTCAGCCCTCATACAGCGTCAGTCCCCTCCCACAGCCTCAGTCCCCTCCCACACCTTCTGTACCTCACTAGATAGGCAGGTTCGGTCTCCGTCTCTGCGCACGTTTCACAGACCGGACCGCAGCGGCTGTTCGTCCAGCGTCTGCTGAAGCTGCAACACTGTCGTCGTACCCGTCGGAGCGCAGCGATGTTTTCCTGCAGAGCGGCCTGGCAGAGGTGCGGGCCTTTGGCCCGGCGAGCGGCCTACAGGCTGCCCCAGGATGGTGAGCTTACACCAGCGTTTATTAGTTTGTCCTCGGTCCGTGTTGCGATGTGACGTTCGCTCGCTGACGTAACAGTACACCGTGTCCTCTGGGCGTCTGCAGAGCTGCATCCCGACGCGCGGCGTGTCCGCTGAAGGTCACTGCGGCTCTCCGGCTGCGCGTCCACGCTGGGATTCACGTTCATGCTCAGCTCGTCTTTCGTCACGTATTTTTGTAATCGCAGCATATAAACGTCTTCGTAAGGGTACATAATGAGCAGCGACTCGCGCTCTAACGTCTAAAGTCAAGTGTCTGTTTTCTCCTCGCATGAATGTGTGTCTGAAATACAGAATGTGGCACAGCGGGGTTTTATTTTCTGACGCGCATCATTTTTAATGTCATCAGGGATTTAAGTGTTGCGTGCAACGCGCGTGGCTTTTCCTGGGAGCTTCCACGCATGTCAAGTGCACGTGTGACCTTCAAGAGTGCGGTTACGTGGAAACGTGATTGCCGCTGTCAGTCACGTGTTGGTGGGTGCGCGTGACCTGGCCAAACGTAAAGAGAGGGGAGCGAACCTCGTGGACGCGCGCGGGCCGCCGGTGGACGCGCTCATCTGGTTTGTGGTCAGTGAAAACGTTGCTGGGCTGGTGACTCCTGGACGCAGAGACGCAGCCGTGAAACACCAGGGGATCAGTCCACGTAAACGTGTTTCTGCGACCGTGATGCTGATTTACAGGGTGGAGCGGCGGCGGAGCGGCGGCGGAGCGGCGGTGCAGCACGTGCACCCTAATCAATAATGAATCTTCCACTCTGCAGACAGACAATACAGGAACCTTGTTCTGTTCGAGCTGAACCTCCGTGAGGTGGTTTCCTGACGGTCGAGTCTGTGCTGCCTCGAGCTCCCAAACGCCTGACCTGTTCTCCCTGTTCTCCCTGGTCTCCTGGTCTCCTTCAGACTCTCAACTCTAGAAAGAATGGTGACCAGCCTTCCTCTACGTTGGGCACGGCATCTGGCAGCCCGGCAGTTCAGCAAAACGCCAGCGTTCTCCTGATTAGATGTCCACCAGGTCTTCACTCTTAGCCGGGGCTTCTTCTCCCCAGCGGTCCCACTTAACCAGAGCCCGGTATGATGTGCTCATCCCATGACTTGGTGACCTGCATTAGCAGGTATAAACACCAGGGCGGCGGGGCCGGGACGAGCCAGAGCCCGGCGGGGCCGGGACCGGCGGGGGCAGGACCGGGACCGCGACCGCCATCCAGTGGCCTCAGCGTCTGCTCCAACCACGACCAGCTTCCTCCCAGAGTCTTGATGCTAAAATACCGTGTAAATCATAAATGTATGCAAATCGTCTTCATGAAAGAAAAGGATGAACATTGAACATCCTCTCTGTCCCCCAGCAGGGCGGCGTGTTAATTTGAGGATTAGAAAACGTCCCAGTTTCGGACCACAGCTGCACGTCTGAGCAGCGCTCGCCGACCTAAACGGGTTTCCTGTGCAGTTGCTCTTAGCAACAAGGAAAAGGGCTTAAACCGTTCCCTTAAATCCCCACGTTGTCTTCAGCATCTGCGATTTAAAGAGAAACCTCCTTGAACAGCTTCAGGCTGTGGCGCAAGAAGGAATCATGAGGATCAAAGCTCCGCTGCCTTCGTCTAACGGCCTCGGAAGAGGTCTTCTTCTTCTTCTTCTTCAGAAGAAGCTTTTCTACTGTGGAGGTGTAAACGGCTGGTGTTTGAGTCGTTCTGGCCGGGGTCCAGGGCTTCTCGCTTACACCCGCGTTCTCTGTGTGAGAAGGTACACGAGGAAATGAAATGCACGACAACTGAAAGTACCCTTCGGCGCTCGCTTCTGCCGTTTACTTCCACGTGTCTAACGTCCCACATACCAGACTACAAGCGGGCAGGTCTTTCTCTGTCTGCGTGCGCAGTGCATCACCTTCCAAACCCCAAACGAGCGCCGACAGGCCTATTTCTGTCCCTCTAAATCCAGTCGGATTGGGAAGCATCATGAGCCGCGAGAGCGCCTTCAGGTTCCTGCGGTTCCTGTCCTCACTGGCTGAGCTGGGGCTCAGGAGCGTCTGCAGCACATCTGTCCTGCCAGATGTGCTGCACCAGGCACCAGGCACCAGGTTCTGGCCGGGCGCCTGGTGACGGAGTGTGCAGACATTTAACTCGTGTTATTTCCTCATGGAGGAATGTGATCTTCCTGAACCTTTTCAACCGTGTGGCGAAGGTGATGTGACAATGTGGTGATGGTGATTACTAACGTTTGGCTTCCCTTTCAGCTGTGCAGCGGCGGCCGATGTCGTCTGTCCCTGGCGGGTCTGGGGAGAACATAGTGTACGCCTTGCTGTGCGGCGGCGCCTTGGCCGGCGCTCTGTCATATGTAAGTTGGGAGGCTCCCTGACTGAACTCTGCCTCTGCTGCTGTGATGAACGTGTCGTTGACATGTCGGACTCCTCCACAGGCGTACACCACCGTGTCCACGGACCAAGCCAGGTTCAACGATCGCATTGCAGAGCTCCAGGCGAGACCCAAGACGGAGTGGGCGCCTAAACCCTGGCCCCCGAAAAGTGAGTCTCCCCACTGCCTTTGCACTCACCCTCGCGTGGGGCGTGTCTCTTCATCCGCTGGAGTACCTGAGAGTGAAACTAGTCTTATTTAAACACCGGCGAGCCGTAACATCACAGCACTGACGTGCAACGCCAGTAGACGCTGCTCGCCTTGTTCCAGGTCAACGTTCCGATGGAGCCTTCATCCCGGCGTTCACCTCAGTGTTGTTGCTACTTGCCACCAGCCTAAATGTCTTTGCGCCCCCAAACCTCAGCGGACTCTCCCACCGCAGCAACGTTCCAGCTCCGCCCGTAAACGTCCGTCAGCCTGCTCCGTAGTTTGACTACGAGCACCGACTCCTGCTTCTGAACGTTTCAGGGTTTTTTTCTCGTTTTTGCGCCGTCATTTTAAGGCGTGTGCACGTCCCTGCTATCATTGTCCTTACTGGGCTCAGCAGGCCGGTGGGCGCCGTTTGCCTCCCACCTTCTTGCTGGAGTCCATCCCGTTTCCCTTCATCCGCCAGGTGAACTTAAAACGCCGGCGACTTGCGTGTTTATATCCAACACACACTTCTGTGGGTGTGCGGCTGTAACGGATAAGTGTGTCTGGGGTGTGTGTCCGTGGGGGCGTGTCCGGGGGCGCCACATGTTCTTGCCTGGCTGAGCCTCGACGGCTCTTGATCTGCTGCGTTGGGAGTCTCACTTTGACCAAACCGAACCTCCACAGCTGCAGATGTGATGGGAACTGCAGCTTTTCCCGGTTCTGTAACTGGCATGTGGAACTGACCTTCAGCGCCGGTACCGCCCGTTTCTCTGACACTTGTTCCTTTTGTTTTCAGGCAAAGATGAAGAGGATGGTGAGTGATTTTGCACACGCTGCCCGTCATCCCCAGCACTGCCCGAGAACACTGACTGCTCACTGGGATGTTGAAGGAGTCGGCATGGGTGTGATTCTGCCTTTAACACGAATGATCCCACTGAGCACACGCAGCCCGCAGTCGGACAGGAATATGCTCTGATAGGTCGGCATTGTACATAAAAGGACGAGCAGGAACGCTTCTCTCAGGAGTTTATTTAGTTACGGTAGTTGGTGTTTTGACAACCAAACAAGTCCCTAGATTCAGAACAACTACAGATAATTCACAGAAATCTGTCAGGAACGGAACAAAAAGGAGGAAGAACGCATGACTGATGACATCAGCAGCCCCCCACCATCAGCAGCGTTGTCTGGCGGCGCCAGTGAGAGCTGTTGTCCATGACACTGAGCAGCTTCCTCAGCATCCTCCACCCAGACTCCAGCTCAACGCCCCGGACAGAGCCGTGTCCAGGCTGTTGTCAGCTGCCTTCAGGCCCCCGCCCCCCGGCACACGGCACCGCAGCACAGCGGTCTGAGCCTCCTGACGAGGTAGGGTCAGCGCTGACCCTTCTTAAACGCAGCATCCGTGTTTAGATCCGGTTTATTGTCTATGTGGACATCCAGGTTCTGGTAGTAGTCCACAGTGTCCACTTCTGATCCTGATCCTGATCCTGATCCCTTCAGTTGGGTCTCCTGAAGTCCTGCACCAGCTCCTCCGTCTTCGAGACGTTGAGCTGCAGCTGGTTCCGTCCACCACACTCCTGGTCCCTGAGGATACAGCCTCCAACAGCAGAGGCATCTGGAAAATTCTGCAGGTGGCAGAACAGTGACCAGAACCTCAAGTCTGAAGTGTAGAGTGTGAACAGGAAGGGAGACGGGGCCGTCCCCTGTGGCGTCCCCGTGCTGCTCACTACGGTGTCGGATGTAATGTCCTGAAGCCTCACGCACTGTGGGCGGCCTGTGAGGTGGTTGCTGATCCAGGCCACCAGTGGAGCCGGGCCCGGCCGGGACCGGCACGCCGGGCCGGTACCCCGGGCTGGGCACACCCAGACGTGGCTCACAGCTCCGTTGTTCCGACTGCTCCAGATGGTTCAGTCTGCCCCCAAGTGGCAACAAGACGCCATGACATCGACGCGCGAGTTGGACTCGCACCAGTCCAACAAATGGAGACCTCACTCACTTAATGCTGAGAATAAATGTAAATTATAATAGGCTTTCTTATTTAGCTCATATTTGTTTTCTTTTTCTTTTTTAATGTTTAAAGTTGGTCCCACAGACGCGTTCTTTTCAGAATAAAAGTACCATGTGGTGCGTTTCAGAGTAAAAGCCTGATAACCCTTCGTACCTCTGCTCTCAGACTCGGTCTGGTTCCACGGATCAGCTTCACTGACACTGGTGGTTCACCTCAAGTGACTGACGTTAACTGTGTGACGCCCGTGCTTCAGTCGACTGGCTGTGGTGGAGGCCCGGCCGCCGCTGTTCCCGCTCCGCCCGCTGCTCCCTGCTGCTCCCTGCTGCTCAAGGCCCGGGTCCCCTCACCGGGTCCATGACCCACCACACTCAGCCCAATCCGTGTTCTGTCCTGTTGGGCAATGGCTTTACTAACCAGACCCGCCCCCCCTGGGGCCGTGTCCTCTTGCCTCTCCCACCAACCCCGTGTTCCTCGTACTCGTACTGACAAGTTGCTGGTTCATGTGAGACAAACTCGGAGTCGTCGCCTCCGAGGCGCCTGCTGCAGTCCATCTCCTGCCTGGGCCTGCAGCAGATGGGGCGCCGCCTCTGGTGGTGAATTCAGACTGATGGTGGTGAATTCAGACTGATGGTGGTGAATTCAGACTGATGGTGGTGAATTCAGACTGATGGTGGTGAATTCAGACTGATGGTGGTGAATTCAGACTGATGGTGGTGATGTTGTGTGATCTGAATGTGTCAGAACCTCCTCTAACTCTGTGTCTTTACTCTTTTCAGTGTAATGCTAAACTAAGGTCCTGTGTGGCCGCTCGGATATGCGTCCTAGAACTGGACACTTTGGATGTGAACAAGAAAACGAACCGCTCCTCCTTCTCCTCCTCCTCCTCCTCCTCCTCCTCCTCTTTTTCCTCTCCTCCCGTACCGCTAAGGTCCTCTGCTCAGCCTAGAAACGTGGGATGGTTCTCTGAAGGATTTTCTTCTTTTTGGACTTTTCCCTCTAAATGTTGAAATAGAAATCTATGATGCGGATGAATGGACTTGACTCCACCCACAGATGAACTCTGACAGCTGGTTCTGGACTGTACTGACGCTGCTGCAGTTTGACTTGTTGTTTTTGAGGTGCACCCAACACTGCTTAATGGAAAGCAGCCACCTGTTGAAACGTGGCGCCTGGCGAGGATCCGTTGTTACCTTTACTTTGACAGTCCCCTGGTGGTCGTGAGAGTAACCCCCTCATGTCCGCCGGCCCTTCCTCCCACAGTTTTCTGTATTCTGTCATTGTTTGGAGAAATGTTGGTTTAAGATTAAAGATGCACATCCCACTGGGGCTGTCTGTGTTTGTCCGTGGCGGACTCGCTTTCAGAGTCCCGGATAGCCCGTAACTGTGCTAACTGGATGGTAAGAACCAAGATTCAACTCACCCGTCTCTCCTGCACCCAAACCTGCACCCCCCCCCCCCCCCCCCCCCCCCCCCCCCTCCACTCTGTTATCCTTGTGACTTTGTCTTTGAGTTTGCATGTGGTTTGTATGCATGCGTCGCCTTTTTGACTCTTGCGGTTTATTCTAAGTGTCTGAGTGTCGTGTCTAGAAGCATCGTTTCACGAGCGGTCTGCAGGAGCTGGAAACTGTCCATCGAGCCTGTAACAGAACTGGTGCAGTCATGCAAAAGCAGATCTTTCATCTCAGTCTGAAAGCTAATGACACGGTGTGAGATGTCGTGCACCTTCTGAAGTTCTTGCCTAATTGTAAGATGTGGGAAGATCCTTATTATTGTTTAAAGTTTAATATTAAAGAGGTCTACTGGCTTACAGCCAGGTGAGGTCAGTCACTTCAAGGTGACCACTGACGTCTCTACCATGTCTTTAACCTGCAGTAATTAGGACTAAACGATTGACCGTTTTCATCATTTCATTGTGACCTTTGTGACTTGGGATGGAGACCCAGCCACTGATAACTGAGGCGTCTCATGTAGTCATGCTGCTTTTCCAAACTGCACGTTTCTCCACGGATTTCTTCATTTCAGTCTGAGCTTTCAGGCGTTACCTGTTGTTTTCTTTTGTTTCAGGTGGCGATGAGGAGACTGGTGGAGAGGCTGAGGTCCTAGAGGAGGAGGCTGCTGGTGGCGCGGCCGAGACTGTGGCTGAGGTGGTCGCTGAGGCGGCCGAGGCGGTCGCTGAGGCGGCCGAGGCGGTCGCCGAGGCGGCCCATGAAGTTGAGACGGTGGCGGAGGAAGTGGCACAAGCGGCCGAGGCGGTCGAAGAAGCCGCCCAGGCTGTTGCAGAGCCGGCTACAGAAGTTGCTGCCGAGGAGTCCGAAAGCAATGGTACGACTTCTTCATCTGAGGAGGAGGCAGCAGCTGCCCCCGAGGCGTGAGGTTCCACACATTCACTGCAGGGAGACACACAAACACACGTACCGGTCCCTTTCCCTCTAAAGAACCTGGAAGCGCAGACGGCAGGTCTCCTCCCTCACAGCACTGAGAGCCAGCACGCCGTTAACCTTCTGTCCCCGTCTGTAGATCCAGTAGAGGCTGTCAGCTTGTCCTCAGGTGCTGGGTTCACCCCCTACGAGCATTCGTTTGTTGTCCTAAAGGTGTTTATTTTCTATTCTATTTATTGCAGTGCGTAGAACAGCACAGTGTAAAAAGTAATTGTTTCCTCATAAGAAAGTGACTTCCTTTATTTGGTGTGCAGCACAGATCACTGTGTATTATTTTTTTATTGTTGCAGCATTAAAAGCCACTGACTCACAGCTGCACACCAGACCGAGGCACTTCCAGAGGCAGCGAGCTCTTTATGCGACGCTCGTTTGCAGTTGTGGGTGAAATAAATGATCACTCGATGAGAACAAACATTTGATGGATCGACCCTGATCAGACATGCGGACGCTGGTCATTCCGTTGTGAGTTTATCCGTAGTTCCACCATACTCCCTCAGATAAAGGCCAAGACTTCTATTTATTTAAACAGCTTGGTTAAACGGTAATAAAGTGCATTTGTACAATGCAACCACCCAATGAGCTCCTGATATTTGTCTGCGATCCCGGATTTTGAGGTCCCAGATTTCAGTCTGGGTTGGTGCACCAGCACTTGGACCCCGTTGACACGTGTGTTCAAATGCAGGTCAGCGGGGAGCTGATGACTTTCATTAGACTTCCTGTCATCTCCACCGCAGATGCAAAATTCTCTTCTTCTTTTTGCCTCTGGAATTGCGGGTACTTTGTCAGACTGGATGGACAAGGTCGCGACCAGGCTTTTCTCCAGACTGTTTCACAAGTTGTGACAGCACGCGTAACGCCTCTTCACCAAATCAAAATATAAACCCACTTGTTATAAAAGCTTCCTGTTTGACAGATCTGAAGTGGTTTGGAGAGAAGACATCAAATGACACCATTGTACGACATTATGTCGCTGAACGGGGGCCGTCCTCCGCCGGGGGGGGGCCGTCCTCCGCCGGGGGGGGGCCGTCCTCCGCCGGGGGGGGGGGCCGTCCTCCGCCGGGGGGGGGGGGGCCGTCCTCCGCCGGGGGGGGGGGGCCGTCCTCCGCCGGGGGGGGCCGCCCTCCAGCCATTGTAAAAGCCCCGGCCTTTGATCAAATTTTGTTTGAGGCAATCTAATATATCGGGTTCAACTAACCACTCTAAACTAATAGAAGAGCTAACTGACATGTTGTGATATCATTGGTACCTTTTTAAGAAACCCTGGATGCAATTTTTTAAGACGTGACAAAAAACTGTATTTCTGTGTTCTAAGTGGTGTGATGTGTGTTGGTGCGCGTCGCCGCGGCGTGCAGCTGTGGGGCCTCGGCGCAGGCGTGCGTCCTGCTCCGACCCACCTCGCTCTGACTCCATGTACAGACTCTGTGACTGCCGCCGTGTGTTCTTCCCTTCAGTGTGAAATTGTCAGGGAAACCGCAAGGTTATAAAAAAAACATCCTTAATTTCCTAAAATATTAAAATCGTATGTGATCATACTATTTTGCTTATAACTGGATAATGAGCACTGTGAACAAGTTCTCTTTAATTCATGGAGCCATGTAATAAAGCTTTTGTCAACCCGGAAAGGTTTACTCCCGTCTTTGATTTGTCTGAATTGGTCTTCTTTTGATCTCAATTTATTCCCATTCATTCCACTTAAAAGATGTTCAGTGCCTTTTCCTTCAAACTACTAATGCTTTAAACAGAGCACCTTGTTTTTGTAGTTTTAAAAAGACTTATTTTCCATGTAAATATGTGAGTTAATTGGTTTGCTCCACCCTTCTCTTTAACATGCAGTCCACGTTCTGTATGTCTGTTTACCAAAGTACACCAACTAACTAACCTGTGTTTTTGTAGTCTGCTCTGAGTTTCTTGGTCACCCCTCTGTTGTAATATTCTTTCAATCAAATTTAAGGTTATTTAAAAAAACAAAAAAACCCAGAGGATACCTCGGGGTTGTTATTGGTCCCCTGGTTATGCTCCGACTGTCTGTTCAGTCTCCAACCGCCATCACAACCTTTTCTCGGGGGCTCAGTGTTTGTTGTTGTTTTGGTTTTATTTCCATACATGCAGTGCATCACTAGTTTGCAGGGCTGTGCTGGTGGCCTTTGTTACTAACTCACTGTTTCCATAATACGTTTGGTTTCTGTTTTGCTCCTACGTGGAAGGGTTAACATCACTCTGGCATGAAGTCGCGATCCACCGCATAGATTTGTGCTAATCATCAGTTTGGCGAGTGGCCCACCTAACCACCTGAACTTGAGCTGTATGTGGGAAAATGCAACTTGACCAGTAGGAGAAGTAGTGATATTTCGATGGCTGGATTTTGTGTTGCAGTACTGCTGGCAGCTGCCTCTATTTTAGAGGTACAGAAGATGGCTGAAGTAAAGGAGAAGTTGGCACCGATGGTTGAAGACCTCCAAGAAGAACCTCCATCACAACCAGAGTCGATGCCTGTTGAAGACATACCACCAGTTAAACTAGCAGAAGAAGATGCTGCTCCTGCAGACATTACACCAACAGAATCTGTGCCAGTTACTGAGGAGACTGTTACACCAGCGGTGGTTGAGGAGGCCCCTGCACCAGCAGAGGATGCACCAGCGGTGGTTGAGGAGGCCCCTGCACCAGCAGAGGATGCACCAGCGGTGGCTGAGGAGGCCCCTGCACCAGCAGAGGATGCACCAGCGGTGGCTGAGGGGGCCCCTGCACCAGCAGAGGATGCACCAGCGGTGGTTGAGGAGGCCCCTGCACCAGCAGAGGATGCACCAGCGGTGGTTGAGGAGGGCCCCTGCACCAGCAGAGGATGCACCAGCGGTGGCTGAGGGGGCCCCTGCACCAGCAGAGGATGCACCAGCGGTGGCTGAGGGGGCCCCTGCACCAGCAGAGGATGCACCAGCGGTGGTTGAGGAGGCCCCTGCACCAGCAGAGGATGCACCAGCGGTGGTTGAGGAGGCCCCTGCACCAGCAGAGGATGCACCAGCGGTGGCTGAGGAGGCCCCTGCACCAGCAGAGGATGCACCAGCGGTGGCTGAGGAGGCCCCTGCACCAGCAGAGGATGCACCAGCGGTGGTTGAGGAGGCCCCTGCACCAGCAGAGGATGCACCAGCGGTGGTTGAGGAGGCCCCTGCACCAGCAGAGGATGCACCAGCGGTGGCTGAGGGGGCCCCTGCACCAGCAGAGGATGCACCAGCGGTGGCTGAGGGGGCCCCTGCACCAGCAGAGGATGCACTAGCGGTGGCTGAGGAGGCCCCTGCACCAGCAGAGGATGCACCAGCGGTGGCTGAGGAGGCCCCTGCACCAGCGGTGGCTGAGGAGGCCCCTGCACCAGCGGTGGCTGAGGAGGCCCCTGCACCAGCAGAGGATGCACCAGCGGTGGCTGAGGAGGCCCCTGCACCAGCGGTGGCTGAGGAGGCCCCTGCACCAGCGGTGGCTGAGGAGGCCCCTGCACCAGCGGTGGCTGAGGAGGCCCCTGCACCAGCGGTGGCTGAGGAGGCCCCTGCACCAGCGGTGGCTGAGGAGGCCCCTGCACCAGTAGATGTGAAGCTACTGCTGGAAACCCAAGCACAAGTCTCTGCACCAGCAGAAGATGATGTCACAGCTTCAGCTGAAGAACCAGTCACCACGACAGTTGTGGAAGAAGTTGTAGCCACCCTTCCTGCAGACAGTCCTTTGACAGAAGCAGCTACACTCACTGGGGAGACTCGGGCAGAAGATGCCAGCAGAGAGTATATTATTGTTGTTCTGGAAGGAATGCCTAAAGAAGAAAAGAGGCGCAAAGTGCTTGGAGTGGGGCCAGTGACTGGAAGAATTATCCCAGCTCCAGAAGATGACGGTGCCCCATCTCCTGAGGTACCAGTCGCCGTCCATTCAGAGGTTTCTCTTGTTTAAAATGTGGTTACGTAAAATTGGAAGATTTGACAACACATTTCTCACATTTATTTTGAGAGGGTTACTGATGTCTCAAAATAAGACATGTCTTGAAATATTAATTCTGCTTTTATTATTACTCTAGTTTAGGTTGGAAAAGAAATCACTAACATGGTTCTTTAAACTTTGCTGTTCAGGGTAGGCGACGTGTGCTTAGGATGCAAATGCAGTAGTTTCCACAAAGGTACTGAACCTTGAATTATTTGGACCATGTTGAGGCAGAGAATGTACTTGAGGCAATAACTTTCCTAGTACTGTTCATATTATTTAAATAAAGGGAAAAACTAGGGATATAGGAAAAAGAGTTGTATGAATTGAAAAGCGTTCAGAACTACTGACATTTTTCTTCTTTCCCTCTCACAGTAAACCTCTCCTGAATGATGGATTTTCTCTTGTGGGAGAAGAGGATGTGCCTTTCTCCAACACTTTCCTTCCTCCTTTACCCGATGATGTAAAAGTGGTTACTCTACATCCACGATACAAAGTGTTGAGATTATTACCTGCTTTACTGAACCATCGACACATATTAGCAGTAGTTCATACAATCTGTTCCTGACACTCCACACCAATGACGAAGTTCTGAAGAACCTTTTAGTGAAAGATTTCTTGTAACCTCCGTGAACTATGTTCTGTTTACAGCTGTTGGCAAAGCTGAGCCATCTAGTTACCTCTTTCTTCTTACTGACAGTTTACTGCCTCCAAATCATTCTAGTGGAATATATTGACACTTGCGTCGCATCCCTAACCACACCAAATCACTGCCCCGCCCACCTCAGGCCCCGCCCACTTCACTGTTGTCTCTGGAAGATTCTGCGTCACCAGCAGTCTGTTACAGTTTCCAACCTCAGCTGTTTCTTCTGGAGCATCACTAATGGGAGCCGAACTTTTTGTGTCTGAAGAGCCTGCTGGCTCAGGAGCCCCCGCAGCTACCTGGCTGCCTCAGGTTTTATGGTGTTTTCAGTGGTCACTCGCGACCTCTAGTGTTTTATTCCTGACCTCCACGACCTCTGGTGTTCACTCCCAGACCTCTGGTGTTTATTCCCCACCTCCGGGACCTCCGGTGTTCGCTCCCGGACTTCTGGTGTTAATTCCCGACCTCTGGTGTTCACTCCAGGACTTCTGGTGTTCACTCTGTGACCTCTGGTGTTCACTCCCGACTTCCGGGACCTCCGGTGTTCACTCCGCGACCTCCGGTGTTCACTCCCGACCTCCGGGACCTCTGGTGTTCACTCCCGACCTCCGGGACTTCGGTGTTCACTCTGTGACCTCTGGTGTTCACTCCCGACTTCCGCGACCTCCGGTGTTCACTCCGCGACCTCCGGTGTTCACTCCCGACCTCCGGGACCTCCGGTGTTTATTCCGGGACCTCCGGTGTTTATTCCCGGACCTCCGGGACCTCCGGTGTTTATTCCCGGACCTCCGGGACCTCCGGTGTTTATTCCCGGACCTCCGGTGTTTATTCCCCGACCTCCGGGACCTCCGGTGTTTATTCCCGGACCTCCGGTGTTTATTCCCGGACCTCCGGTGTTTATTCCCGGACCTCCGGTGTTTATTCCCGGACCTCCGGTGTTTATTCCCGGACCTCCGGGACCTCCGGTGTTTATTCCGGGACCTCTGGTGTTTATTCCCGGACCTCCGGGACCTCCGGTGTTTATTCCGGGACCTCCGGTGTTTATTCCCGGACCTCCGGGACCTCCGGTGTTTATTCCGGGACCTCCGGTGTTTATTCCGGGACCTCCGGTGTTTATTCCCGGACCTCCGGGACCTCCGGTGTTTATTCCTGGACCTCCGGTGTTTATTCCCCGACCTCCGGGACCTCCGGTGTTTATTCCCGGACCTCCGGTGTTTATTCCCCGACCTCCGGGACCTCCGGTGTTTATTCCCGGACCTCCCGGACCTCCGGTGTTTATTCCGGGACCTTCGGTGTTTATTCCCGGACCTCCGGGACCTCCGGTGTTTATTCCCGGACCTCCGGTGTTTATTCCCGGACCTCCCGGACCTCCGGTGTTTATTCCGGGACCTCCGGTGTTTATTCCGGGACCTCCGGTGTTTATTCCCGGACCTCCGGTGTTTATTCCCGGACCTCCGGGACCTCCGGTGTTCGCTCGCCTGGCCCACAGCACAGCTGCTACGTCACTACCTTCAGTTCACACGTTGTTTTTCACCAGTCGTGACAATCAATAAATTAAGTCATTAACTCTTCAAACTCCGGTTCTCTTTGGCGTGTCCGTTAACTGAAACCTGAATGAAATGTCCTGCTCTCACCTAGTTGAAACTGTGAACCTTTTTCCACGTGTTGCGGCGTCCCGGTTGATGTCACTGCTCGTCTCAGATAGAGGTGTGGCCGGAAGTGACGCGTCTTGCACGTCGTTGCCCATCGAAGCGCCTCTGCGTCCTTGTGCAGCGCCGTGCGTGTTTCCTTGTTAGTGCTGAAACCTTCAGGAAGTATTGTGAATGTATAAAATGTTAGCGCTCCTCCTCCGCCTTTTCTTTTTCTTTTGCGCACTCTGTTAGGATTTTGTCAAATTTGAAAAGTCCTTTTGTTGGATCTTTTTTTTTTTTTTACCACATTTAAAAAAATAAATATGCCAAGTTAGTTTTGTCTGTAGTTTGTATTTTAAAATTGTGGATTTCAGCGTAGTTCTGTGTCCGGTGCCATGAATGGGAGAACGTACACGCGCCGCCTGCTGCCAGTTTTCGCTCCACAGTCGGACCTGCATGGATGTGTATTTAAAAGGCTGCCGCATGTACGAACGGGTGCTGCTGATGTTGAGAGGGGGCGTTTTGTCTGCGGATTTAAGTGTTGAAGTAAGTCAAAGGAAAGTGTCCAGTGTGACACGTCTTGACGGCTCTGTTGTGGTTCTGTCTTCCTTCTCCAGCTTTACTGTTGAATTTCTCCGCTGCCTAGGTGGCAGACGTAGTGAACAGACCCGTGGTCGCTGAGGGAATCTTGACTGTTGGCACACAGTTTTAAATATGGAAAATGTCTGAGACTTGTGCCGAGGACTGATGCTGTGACACATTGAGCCTGTTTTGCAAAATAAAGGGGAATTAAAAACATGATTTCACCTGTTGCATTATTTTTTTTAACACATTTTTAAGTTTTTGATATCCCAGTCTTCAGATTTATGGGACATTTTGGAATATAGATCTTAAACAAAAGTTGAGCATTTTGAGTCTTTTTTAAAGTTATGATTTGACCCCAGAATTGGTAGAATCTGTTCCTCCATTTACTGCACATGTGGCTGGTGGCTTTATATTATATAGAAATAGTTCTTAATGTTTTGGCTCCACAAAGGGGGAAAAAACACAAAATCAAAGATGCTTTACACTGGAAAAAGGTTGAAATATCATATTTTTTTTATAATTTTTTTTTTTTTTTTTTTTTTTTTTTTTTTTTTTTTTTTTTTTTTTTTTTTTTTTTTTTTTTTTAATGGAGCCTATAATGGTCTCTAAATCTGTTGTAAAGGAGACAATATACACTATATGTCCAAAACTATCATCTCATCCGCCTTGACTTGCAAGTGACCTCCCATTCCAGATCCAGAGGGTTCAATACGACGTTGCTCCACCTCTGCAGCTGTAACAGCTTCAATTCTTCTGGGAAGACTGTCCGCAAGGTTTAGGAGTGTTTATGGGAATCATTCTTCCAGAAGCACATTTGTGAGGTCACACTGATGTTGGACCAGAAGGTCTGGCTCTCAGTCTCCACTCTAATTCATCCCAAAGGTGTTCTGTCGGGTTGAGGTCAGGACTCTGTGCCATCCAGTCAAGTTCATCCACACCAGACTCTGTCATCCAAGTCTTCATGGACCTGCTTTGTGCACTGGTGCACAGTCATGTTGGAAGAGGAAGGGACCAGATCCAACCTGTTCCCACAAAGTTGGGACATGGAATTGTCCAAACGTTCCTGGTCTGCTGAAGAATTCAGAGTTCCTTTCACTGGAACTAAGGGTCCAAGTCCAGCTCCTGAAGAACAACCCCACACCATCATCCCCCCTCCACCAAACTTTACACTTGGAACATACAGTCAGTCGTTTTCCTGGCAATGACCAGACCCAGACTGGTCCATCAGATCACCAGATGGAGAAGCTCCATTCATCACTCAAGAGAAGGTGTCTCCACTGCTCTAGAGTCCAGTGGCGCCGTGTTTTACACCGCTGCATCGGTGTTTTACACCGCTGCATCCGACGCTTTGCATCTGAAGGCCACATGAAGTTTGGAGGTCTGTAGTGATATACTGCAGAAAGTTGGTGACCTCTTGGCACTATGCACCTCAGCAGCCGCTGACCAACTCCATCAGTTTATGTGAACTTCCACTTTGTGGCGGAGTCGCTGTCTTCCAGAAGATGTGGACTCTGTCAATGTTCAAATCCAGACTGAAAACAGTCCTGTTATCTTTGATTATGACAGCTGAAAAGATTTTATCTCCACTCTTCATTGTGAATTAAATGAATTATTTTTGTTTTTAGAATGATTTTATTTTCCTTTTTTTGAGTTTACGTAGCTGTAAAGCACTTTGAATTGCCTTGTGTATGAATTGTGCTCTACAAATAAACTTGCCTTGCCTAATGTTAATATTTACTGTTACTCAGCTTAACTCAACTAAACTTTATTTGTAGAGCACAAACAAAGGACAACAAGACAGAAAAAACAGCAGTGTTATGTTGAGTTGAAGGTCAGAACATAAAAATAACTTTCAGGAGGTTTTTCAGGAGGTTTTTTGGTTTTAAATCTATCTTAAGGTGTTTGTCTGGTATTATCAGTAATTGTTAATTTTACCATTTCACAAGTTATGTAAAATTCACAGTTGTGGCATCTATGTATATTACAGTATGTATCTGTTATTGCATATTTAATAATTTAAAGTGTGATAAATTTTGAATTTTACAGTGAATCAATGTCAATTTTACAGTTGCAATGGTAACATAAGTTAGAGGATATGACTGCAAAAATATGGTGTATTTTTATTTAACAAGGTTTTCATGTGATTTTTGCTATTATTTAAAAAAATAGATGTAGAAAATACAGTTTTTAATGTATTTATTTATCAGTTAGTCATGAACTGTTTTTTCACGACTTCACAGTTTTTTCTGTAAAATCTACAGATATTTTTTACAGTGCAGGTTCCTGACTACAATGCTTCAAGCCAACCTTTTCAACCAACTGCTGGGCCGGCTGTTTGGTAATTGAATGACTACGGTAGGATGGCGGTGCGTTGCGGTGTGTTCCACAATGCAAACTAACCTTCACACAGCCTTCCATTCAGCTCTGTGCTACCTCTGTTCCCGACTCCTGAATCAGTGGCTCCTGAACTGTGACCCTCCCTTGTTGCTTCTGTACACGGGAAACCATGAAGACATGACAGTCCTGGTTTGAATTTGCTGTGTGAAAAGGGTTACAGACATTAAAAGCCATCCCAATAAGCCCTCTTTCCCTCATCCACTAGGTCTTAATTCTAATTTCTGCCACAAGTGATCATGCTGTGTGTTTTATGGAAGAGGAACCCACAGTTCTGAAAGTGAATTCAATCTAATTCAGTTCAGTTAATTTCTATTTATTTGGTATATATTACAATCCTAGTTGTCTGTGCACTTTTCAATATGACCCCAGACCAAACATAATTAGATATTCACGTTATTATTAAATGTTGAATTAAGAAACAATGACCAGTAAAAAGAAAAAAAAAAACTTTGCAGAAAAACTTTAAGCCAAACAGTACCAAGTAAAAACTCCCCTTTAAGAGGGAAGAAACCTGGATCAGGACCTGGATTACAAGGGGGGAACCTCCTGCTGAAGAACCAGCCGGGTAGAACAGGGACAGAGAGAGGAGAGACACAAGTATATCGTCAGTATTATATAGGGTAAACTATATTAGTACTAGTGACCTGTTAGCTGTAAACCTGAGTTCTATGTACTTATATCATGACTCACACCACGTAATAGACGTACTTTCCACACAATGGCTGGCGCTTTGCTGGGTGCATTGCTGGGTGTATGTGAAGGTGCTGCAGTGGTGCTGAGGCGGAGATAAGGTGGTGATGAGGTGGTGATGAGGTAGTGATGAGGTGGTGATGAGGTAGTGATGAGGTGGTGATGAGGTGGTGATGAGGTGGTGATGAGGTAGTGATGAGGTGGTGATGAGGTGGTGATGAGGTAGTGATGAGGTAGTGATGAGGTGGTGATGAGGTAGTGATGAGGTAGTGATGAGGTAGTGATGAGGTGGTGAGCAGTCTACTGCTTATTTAATAGATGTTCTGGCAAAATGAGTGTGTAGGGTGAGATACATGTCTCAGTTTGTTAAATAAATGACATAAAACCTGATTAAAATGTACCTGTATTAGGTTTAAGCCATAAAGCGTGTAAATCAAACTGGATCCTCTGTGATGTCGCCTTTTGCTAACCCAGCTGTTGTTATCATTAACATTATTATTATTATTATTAATAATAATAACATAACAAAAAAGCAACAACAACAATAATAATAACAGCAACAATAATAACAAAACCAGCAACAACAATAATAACAATAATAAAAACAACAATAATATTATTATTATTATTATTATTATTATTATTATTATTAATAATAATAACAATAATAATAACAAAAACAACAACAATAACAACAACAGCAACAGCATCAACATCAACAATATTAATAATAATAATATTAATAAATACAACAATAACAACAGCAACAACAATAATAATATTAATAACAATAAAAAAATAATAACAAAAACAACAACAACAGTAACAACGATAATAACAACAACAATAATAATAATAAAGATATTTTCCAAACGATCATTCGTTAAAGCTCCACGTCTTTTCTGAACATGTTTGTCTCTTCTGACGTTCGACGGTGTTCGTGTCGTCTTCGTGACGTCACGGCGGGCTGCGCCGACCCGCTGGATAGTTTGTAGCGAAGAGGCGGCACACCGGAAGGCTAAAGCGGCAGCCAGAAACGAGTGTTTTTCGAGCCGCTGCTGGGGACCCTGTTGGACATTTGCAGATTTTCTTTCAACACGGGACATCGCCGCGTGTCTGTGAGGTTATTCGTGCTGCACCGGGCCTGCACGAGCCTGCTTATGCCAGTGACGTGAGCATTTTGGCCTCGTCAAGTCGGCTGACATTAGCAGCGGAAGGGCCCAGCGGACGCTAGCCGCGGAGCAACTTTAAAAAAGCAAAATCAAAACAAGGTAAGCAGAGGACGGGAGGAGACGTGCAGCGCGGGCTGTGACATCGCGCCGCCTCCGATATTCGCTTTCTTAGCCGGACGGAGGCCGCTTGTTGTGTTCAGATGAGCCTTTCAAACGCTGTGTTTGTTAGCCAGCCACATGCTAGCTGTCCGTAGCTCAGGGTTAGGCGGCGACCACCGCGAAGTGGTCGGACTGCCGAGGACCCGCGTTGATGGATCTCGAATGGCTGACCTGTTTTAAGGACTTAAATGCACAGCTGCGCAGTGTTCGAGGAGCTGAAGCCAAGTTCGCCAAGTCTTTCAAAGTCAGCTGAGGTGTAGCGGAGTTTGTCTGCAGAAACACGAGAGCCCGCTCAGACGTAAACAGCAGCCGCAACGACGACTGCGTTAACGTTACTTTACATGGACCAGTAGAGACCTGTGTAACGACGACTGCGTCTACGTTACTTTACACGGACCAGCAGAGACCTGTGTAACGACGACTGTGTCTACGTTACTTTTACACGGACCAGCGGAGACCTGTGTAACGACGACTGCGTCTACGTTACTTTTACACGGACCAGTAGACCTGTGTAACGACGACTGCGTCTACGTTACTTTTACACGGACCAGCGGAGACCTGTGTATCGACGACTGCGTCTACGTTACTGTACATGGACCAGCACAGACCTGTGTAACGACAACTGCGTCTACGTTACTTTACACTGACCAGTAGAGACCTGTGTAACGACGACTGCGTCTACGTTACTTTTATACGGACCAGCAGAGACCTGTGTAACGATGACTGCGTCTACGTTACTTTTACACGGACCAGTAGACCTGTGTAACGACGACTGTGTCTACGTTACTTTTACATGGACCAGCAGAGACCTGTGTAACGACAACTGCGTCTACGTTACTTTACACTGACCAGTAGAGACCTGTGTAACGATGACTGCGTCTACGTTACTTTTACACGGACCAGCAGAGACCTGTGTAACGACGACTGCGTCTACGTTACTTTTCCACGGACCAGCAGAGACCTGTGTAACGACGACTGCGTCTACGTTACATTTACACGGACCAGCAGAGACCTGTGTAACGACGACTGCGTCTACGTTACTTTTACACGAACCCGCAGAGACCTGTGTAACGACGACTGCGTCTACGTTACTTTTACACGGACCAGCGGAGACCTGTGTAATGACGACTGCGTCTACGTTACTTTTATACGGACCAGCAGAGACCTGTGTAACGACGACTGCGTCTACGTTACTTTTACACGGACCAGCGGAGACCTGTGTAACGACGACTGCGTCTACGTTACTTTTACACGAACCCGCAGAGACCTGTGTAACGACGACTGCGTCTACGTTACTTTTACACGGACCAGCGGAGACCTGTGTAATGACGACTGCGTCTACGTTACTTTTACACGAACCCGCAGAGACCTGTGTAACGACGACTGCGTCTACGTTACTTTTACACGGACCAGCGGAGACCTGTGTAATGACGACTGCGTCTACGTTACATTTACACGGACCAGCGGAGACCTGTGTAACGACGACTGCGTCTACGTTACTTTTACACGAACCCGCAGAGACCTGTGTAACGACGACTGCGTCTACGTTACTTTTACACGGACCAGCGGAGACCTGTGTAATGACGACTGCGTCTACGTTACTTTTATACGGACCAGCAGAGACCTGTGTAACGACGACTGCGTCTACGTTACTTTTACACGGACCAGCAGAGACCTGTGTAACGACGACTGCGTCTACGTTACTTTACACGGACCAGCGGAGACCTGTGTAACGACGACTGCGTCTACGTTACTTTTACATGGACCAGCAGAGACCTGTGTAACGACGACTGCGTCTACGTTACTTTTACACGGACCAGTAGACCTGTGTAACGACGACTGCGTCTACGTTACTTTTACACGGACCAGTAGACCTGTGTAACGACGACTGCGTCTACGTTACTTTTACATGGACCAGCAGAGACCTGTGTAACGACAACTGCGTCTACGTTACTTTACACGGACCAGTAGAGACCTGTGTAACGACGACTGCGTCTACGTTACTTTTATACGGACCAGCAGAGACCTGTGTAACGACGACTGCGTCTACGTTACTTTTACACGAACCCGCAGAGACCTGTGTAACGACGACTGCGTCTACGTTACTTTACACGGACCAGCAGAGACCTGTGTAACGACGACTGCGTCTACGTTACTTTTACACGGACCAGCAGAGACCTGTGTAACGACGACTGCGTCTACGTTACTTTTACACGGACCAGCGGAGACCTGTGTAATGACGACTGCGTCTACGTTACTTTTATACGGACCAGCGGAGACCTGTGTAACGACGACTGTGTCTACGTTACTTTTACATGGACCAGCAGAGACCTGTGTAACGACGACTGCGTCTACGTTATTTTTACACGAACCCGCAGAGACCTGTGTAACGACGACTGCGTCTACGTTACTTTTACACGGACCAGCGGAGACCTGTGTAATGACGACTGCGTCTACGTTACTTTTATACGGACCAGCAGAGACCTGTGTAACGACGACTGCGTCTACGTTACTTTTACACGGACCAGCAGAGACCTGTGTAACGACGACTGCGTCTACGTTACATTTACACGGACCAGCAGAGACCTGTGTAACGACGACTGCGTCTACGTTACTTTACACGGACCAGCGGAGACCTGTGTAACGACGACTGCGTCTACGTTACTTTTACACAGACCAGCAGAGACCTGTGTAACGACGACTGCGTCTACGTTACTTTTACACGGACCAGCGGAGACCTGTGTAATGACGACTGCGTCTACGTTACTTTTATACGGACCAGCAGAGACCTGTGTAACGACGACTGCGTCTACGTTACTTTTACACGGACCAGCAGAGACCTGTGTAACGACGACTGCGTCTACGTTACATTTACACGGACCAGCAGAGACCTGTGTATCGACGGCTGCGTCTACGTTACTTTTACACGGACCAGCAGAGACCTGTGTAACGCCGACTGCATCTACGTTATTTTACACGGACCAGCAGAGACTGACCTGAAGGGTGCTTTTGTTCTGGCAGTCAGTTCCTTGGAGTGTCGCCTCAGAAAGGGTTTCTTTTCTGAATCAAAGCTGTGTTCATGGTGCAAGCAGCATTTACAGTAAACCGTCCAGGGAAGCCCTGAAAACATTAATTCACCTGTTTTCTCAATGTAACATAAATACAATATAATATTCCTAATTCGGAACCACTGTTCAAGTTTGTTTTCTATCTTTATTGAGTTATTCACACTTTTGCTTTTAAGCATTTTTTGCACCCAGACGTGTCCCAGCCCTGTATATGAGAGATGATGGGGAACTTTTTGAATTACATGCAATGTTAAAATGCTACTATAATGTGTGATAGAGAATTAAGTGAGTACTGGGTCTATAACTTGAATTTGCAGTCATGCAGGCAAGTGTTTTATAGCATTGCTTTTGTTTAAGTCTTTGACCGGTAGTCTAGCAGTAGCCGGTCACAAAACAGTAAGTGTAATTTCCTCATTAGTTATTGGTTAGGATTATATTTGTAGGTGTCTGGTAGTTATTTTAATTCATGTTTTTTGTGTAAAATGCTCAAATGTGTGAACACACAATTTTTATTGTATTTACAATGTTATTGAACATAAATTCAATTCAATTTTATTTATATAGCGTCTATTACAACACACAACATAAATGCTGGTTGTTGAATCATTTAAAAATGAATACAGCTTTTTTTTTTATTATTATTATTTTGGGCGAGAGTATGTGGGCTTTATTCGCAGCAAATACCGCAAAATCCCTGGGACTCAGTCATGAGGAGAACGGGTGCCCGTGAGGCTTTCATATGATCCCACCTCCTGCCCTTCTCCCAAGACGAACTCACTATAACTATTTACCATTTTTAATCTTTGTTATTGTGTTTGCCTGACTTTCTCCATCCTTAACTGTTGTTTTGGTAGGAATGAGTGATGACCTCTGTGGTAGTGTCAGATGGAGGAGGGAACATAGTGGAGTATGTCACTGTGGTGGAGGAGTCCCAGCAGGTAAGCATGTGAAGCCCCAGAAATACTGACAGGAAAGTCGGCTAAACCCCTCCAGTCGCTTCAAAACAGAACCTAAGAGGCTGATGGGTTTATGCATATTTACCACGGGGAGCATTGCAAGCAGCGGGTTCACCTCCGTGAAGTGATGTGATGCAGAAGTCCTGCACAGTGTTAAAGTCATGCTTTTCCCACGTACTGCTTTGCCAAAAAAAAAAAAAAAAATCAGTCAAAATTATGTTTATATAACTGCAACAATATGCCAGTCAGCAAAAGACACAAAACAAGTTCCAAAGTAAACGTAGCTGTTGAATAGTGCTACAACTGATGGGTATCTTAATTGTTGATTATCCACTGATTTTCCCTTTTAACGGCTCTGTCTTTTTAAAGTCAAATGATAAACAATTGAAGCTCAGGCCCTGTGACATACTAAGTATTGCGTCCATAATGCCTCAGTTATCTTTCATTGTAAGTTGCTAGTTGGATAAAATGACAAAAAGCAGTAAGCCCACAGCTACGGAGCAGCACCAGGAGAAAGGCTCCGGGCAAAATATGCTTTGTAGGGCGCCACGGTGTGGCTGGGGAATTACACCTTGGTGTTTTAGACAGTGGCTTTGTACAGTGTATATTTGAATTGTCTTTGAATGTTCACTATTGTGATATTGCATTAATATATTGAATACCAAGTGTTTTTATTCTACTTTCTGTCAACCAGTGTCAGCAGTTAATTACATGTTGTTTTTGTTTAATCTGGAGCATCACACATATAATCCTGTTTCCAGACATATAATGCAGTTTCGTCTAATTTAAAGCTTCTCTCCATGGATGTCCATCTTATAGAGAGAAATAAAGTCAGTATCTTTATTTGAATAAAAGACCATGACAGAGATGATTAGATAGAAAATTGGGAACAATAAAAAAGTCATGTATTTGTTTCAGTACGTGAAAACAAAACGACAATATGTGTTTTGTTGGTTTTTAAAAAAAATACTTTTAAAGCACCTTTTTTGTGGATGTGATTTACCTGGCAATTGTAGCTTTGGGTCCCTAGCTCGTGCAACGGCTGAGCAATGGTTCTAAACAGAATCAATATGTAGGTTTACCAGAGAGCTTTACCTTTAGGTGAGGCAATGGCTTGCAACCCACTGAAGTGGGCTGTAACCCACTTTTGGGTCCTGGCCCACCAGTTGACAGTCCCTGTCTTAGAGGGTTTCTGATTGGGCTGCAGCAACAAGCATTTGAGCATACTTTTACCCTTTTGTGTTCTGCATGTTAAAACTGTGTGTGGGTGTCTGTTTGGGAGTGGGGGTTGCACATAAATATGCATTTACGTTATTTATTGAAATAAGTCAAATGTAGGACAGTGTTAATAGTTGCATATTAACAACTTAAAATAAGACTATTTGTCTTTGCATTGTCTAGTTTTACACTACAGATCTGAAAACATGTAGGGCAACTTTTGCAGTGTGCAGTGTTTGCTCTGAGAGTAAATGGTTTTGGGTCTTTAATTTTTGCTTTGAAGCGGATCTTTGAGGTAAAAGGCAGTTTGAGACACAAAAAAATTGACGATGTAAAGCAAAAACAAGTAGCAGAAAATTGTGATTAGTTATTGAGGAGTAGATCTTAGTGCTGCCAACATGCAGTTGTATTATTTTGTGCGTATGTGCAATCCTTTTTTTAACTACTTCCACTACCACCAACAGCCCACTGAGGAGGAAGATCAGGAAGAAGTGGTCCAGCAGGAGGTAGAAGCTGTCATCATGGAGGAAGAGGTGGAAGAAGTGGACGAGGTGGACGAGGTGGACGAGGTAGAAGAGGCGGAGGGGGTGGTACTGCAGGAAGAGGGCTGTCCAGCTGTAATTGTGGAGGAGGTGCCCAGTGCCCAGGTGGATGAGTGCTACTCAGCCCAGGTCCTGGTATATGATGATGGCACATACCTGATGCAGGATGTGGCTGAGGAGCAGGAGGTGGTCACAGAGGTGGCTGAGTCAGGTGAGCTCCAAATGTTTAATCTGTCCTGATCTTTTTTGATACTTTTCTGAGTAATGATTGCAGTTTTGGAAACTCAGGAGAGACTTTGGCTAAATGAAGGCAAGGCAGTGTCCGGAGAAACACCACACCTCTTCATTCAATAAAAATACTACAAAGTTAATGTTTACGTACACTGCCCTCTATCGGCAGGAACGAGGCTCAGCTATTTCACTGAGATTACAGGAAACAGGAAGGGAGGAACAGACTGCCCCTACAGACTTCAAACAAGGAAGTCAACATTTCAAAATAGTTGATGTTGCAGGGCTTCAGTTATCGCATATGTGGCTTATCTTACCCAAAAGAAAAGCAAACCAAACCAAACAGCAGCTTTACTTTGGTTATGGCGACAAGTCAGCTCGTACTGCCTCTCCTTCAGTAGTTGTACTGTCTGCAGAGGTGTGTCACTGACAGGTTTTGGTTGTTCTTCTCAGTGGAAATGTCAGGTCCAGACATGGTGTGTTTTGACAAAACCTTTGAAGCAGCTGAAGCTCTTCTCCACATGGAATCTCCTGGAGGACTGCACAACGAGCGCAACGCAGGTAAGCACACCCCTGCCCAATGTTTTGGTAGACGCAGTGGTTTGTGGGTCACAGACACGATGGCTCCAAGTGGTGTCTGAGTTTTTGTGATAGATCAAACCTGGATGAGGTGTATATCTCTTTGGCTAAGTTGCAATACATTAATTGAACTTAAATCTGCTTTCAAATCCCTAAGTGAAGCATTGTAAGTTATTTGGGGTAAAAATGTACTGTTTTTAATCATGTGTGGCATCAGTCATGCTGGTGTCAAATTTTAAGAGTAGCTGTTTTTATTTTTTTCTGTTAATGATTTGGTTTCATCATCATTATTATTATTCTTTATTTATTTTAAGCATACATATGTACTGTCAATCAACTGTGGGAGACCCTGCATTTATTTAGTGTGGGATGGATGCATCTCAACATATCCCTTGAAGTCGTTTATTGGATGACTTTGTAATGTAAATGGTAAACTTTTTTTGCCCCATGGTTTACTTGTAGCTGCACAGATGTCAACATTCAATTCAATTCTTATCAGTTCAATTTTATTTTTACAGCGCAATCATGACAAATGTTATCTCATGGCAGTTCAACAATACAGTTTAACTCATTCCAAATTAGTCCAATCAATACAAAGCCAATAAAATAACAATAACAATTACTGCTTCGCCGAGGAAACCAACAGACTGTATGAAAACTTTTCTTGGATCCAGTCCCTCGTCCTGAGCAAACACCAGGCGACTGTGGAGACAAAAACTCCCCTTTAACATGAAGAAACCTCTGACAGAACCAGAACCAGATCCTGAAAGTGTTACTCTGGTGATACCAGTGACGAGAGGTGTTGTCCGTTTGTCAGAGTGGGTCAAAAATCCCCTGGTTCCAATCACAAGCCGGTGCATTTCTAATAAATACTGAGCAAAAAGAAATCTGCTTTTATGAACTTGTCCATCTTTGTATTTTCACCCCAATGAAATCGCTTGAATTATCTTCTGTTTCATTTTTCCCCTCTAGCAGCTTAACATGGCATTAAGTGATTGCATTAGTAATTTATTTACTTGAACATCACTCATTTCTAATTATATCTCTTCTGTTTGTAGTATTGCTGTTATTGTGCTGTCACTCTAACCTCTAGCAGTAAGTACAGTTTAGATGTTCCTTGTGTCCCTGCAGCAGAAGATGTGATGATGGAGACAGTAGTTGAAGTATCTACAGAGTGTGGACCCATAGAGGAGGAGACCTTCCCCATCCCACCTGAATGTGAACCTGCTGCCAAGAAGAAGAGAGGTCAGTCTCACCAGCTTTGATGCCTCAGATCATCTGTGATTCTGAATGTATGTTGTGTCTCAGTTTCTGTGTACTACAGCATCATCTTGTTAGTTCTAAGCAGGAGAAGCTGCACAATCAGTGGTCGACTGAATACTTTTTTGTCCCACTGTGGTCGATCAGCTCTGTGGTTTTAATGTGAAAAGACTGCATTTAGAACTCAATGGACAAATACATTAAGGTCAAAAGCAAGGACCACTGTTTTGGTTCATTAATTTAAGGCTGATGATGACTTTGATTTGTGCTTCTGTAAGTACTTGCATATCAACAAAAACCTTGAAAGTGTTTCAACCTGACAGCAGGTGGTGCCAAAAACACAGCACAGCACGCCAACGAGGACAGTGTGGCGCCTCCTGGTGGTGGGATCTCTTTAAATTCTTCAATGTTCATTTAAAGGAAGGATTGTGTGTGTGTGTGTGTGTGTGTGTGTGTGTGTGTGTGTGTGTGTGTGTGTGTGTGTGTGTGTGTGTGTGTGTGTGTGTGTGTGTGTGTGTGTGTGTGTGTGTGTGTGGAGTACAGGTGGGCGTAAACCCAAGACACACCAGCCTGCTTCCAACGGCTCTTTTGACCTTGGGATCAAGAAGAGACCACGGGAGGGAAAAGGTTTGTGCCACATAGTGTCCAGTCAGTACTGGTCATTCATCACCTTTGTCTTTCCACTGGTGTGGATATTTATTTTAATTTAATTTCCTACCAGGTTAAGGTTTCGTGTATTAGGACAGAATATAAAAAAACAAAAGATACAAACCATCTGGTTCTTGCCATGTCCCAACACGTTTGTATTTTTGCTGCAGTATTTCAGTTGAGGCCTTGACTTGGGGCCATTGGTTTTCTTTTTCTTTTGTAGATTTGCTGGTGTGTTGGGGATCTTGTCCTGTTGCATGGCCCAGTTTTAGCCGAGCTTTGGCTGTTGGATTAATGACCTCACATTTGACTCTACGGTGTTGTGGGATATAATGATTTTATGACTTAAATGGGTGAAAGTTGATTGTGTCCTACAGGTGCAAGAAAGCCCAAATATGTGCTCTTATCCAGATGTCACTGGCTGTATAACAGATAATGAGGTGTAATTGATTAGAGCACCTGGCTGGTACTTGCCCTCTTCTCCGTATGGAACCAGAGGAGGCGTACTTGTGTCTTCAGACTCTGCTTCTGCTTTACGCCTTCGTTTATTTTAAAAACAACAAGGTTGTATAATATGTCATTTGTTTTATTCATCTGAGGATGTAGTTTCCTAATATTATCACCTGGGTAGGACCAGATTTTTTATTTCTTTAAACTTTAAATTCAAATAGGATGTGCTTTTATTTTTTTGCTTGACGTTTGTTTTTCCTTTCTACTGATTATTGGGACAGAATTCATACGTTTATGCAATAAAAATGTTACCATGTTTAGTCTCAAGCATGTCAGCCCCGTTTTCTTCTCGTCTTCTAAGTACAAAAAGGGAACTATAGAGATAATCGTGTGACCGAGTCTTCAGGGTTTTTTATGGTTTTGTGCCATGTGTTCTCTAGGCAACACCACCTATCTGTGGGAGTTTCTTCTGGAGCTGCTGCAGGATAAGAACACCTGCCCCAGATACATCAAGTGGATGCAGAGAGAGAAGGGCATCTTCAAACTAGTTGACTCCAAGGCTGTGTCCAGACTGTGGGGGAAACACAAGAACAAGCCAGACATGAACTACGAGACGATGGGCCGAGCCCTGAGGTCAGCTGGTGTCCTCCACAGAGACGCACACACACAATGCCGGCTTCATTTACTAGGACACGGTTGTGATAAACTCTCAAGTGTGTGAGGCACTGCCTAATATCTGACATAGAAGTAAATAAGTACAACGTTTGATTTAACTTAGCCTCTTTATTAAGTAACTGTTATCTGTTTGTAGGTATTACTATCAACGCGGCATCCTCGCCAAAGTGGAGGGTCAGCGTCTGGCTTACCAGTTTAAAGACATGCCCAAAAACATCCGAGTGATTGATGACGACGAGGGCAGTGAGGACGTGGAGGACGGTGAGGGCATGGTGTCGGGCCAGCACCTCGTCCACCAGCAGGCTCCCACCAGCTTGGGAGCCAGCTCCCCCAGCACCAACCAGCCCCAGCAGACCTATGTTACCGTCATCCCCAGCAATGCCGGCACCAGGTCTGACAAGTCTGTTTCCATTTGGTTTCCAATGTCCTGTGAAAAGTCTGTCCTGCTCTTTTAACGTTCACCGTGTCATCAGGGGTTGTTCCAGGAATCCGGTTTTAACATGATCAATATTTTTCTTAACCTGAGAAAAATATGATTCAGGCCATTATTTTAAGAGGGTGACGGCGTTTGAGTCAGGCTGCAGAAACGCCATCCTGCCACTGCCGCGTGCTGTGGTTTCAACACAAATCAGGTGTTACTATGGTAACCAGACCAGCAACTTCTATAAAGAGCTGAGAAATGCTGGACCAAATTGTCACTGATTCAACCCATTTGTTTACATAAGTAACTTTTCGTTGGCATATTTTTAAAGCAGGTCCATCAGTCGAGTTCCTCTCCACAGTCAGCAGCCCCCTTGAAGGTGTTCGGGATGAGGACTCGGTGTCGTCCACGGAGTTTAGCATTAGTACTCAAACGGTGTGAGAACAGCTCCCCTCCCCTCATCTTTTCAGCATAACTGCTAAATACCTGTTGGTTCTTTAGTCAACTGAATAATTATGGATTTCACCTGGTTGGTCAAAGGAAAGGATTCTCACTCTTACTCAGAGACTAACTGCAGGTTTTTGTTTTGGAGCTGATCTGTATGGAGTTTATTTAGTTTAAGAACATGTGAGTCAAATAAGCTGCGGTTCTCCTCGTTTATATGAACAATGTGAAATTATCATCCCTGAAATAATCTTTTTCTTCCCCGTGTCGCCTGCAGGCCCATCCGAGCCATGCCTGTGGTCATGACCAACTCCCTGGGTCATGTGACGTTAAACTCCTCCCCCATCCTCACCACCACTACAGGTGTTCCAGTAACGTTAGCCAATGCCTCCACAAGTGCTCCCCCTAAACTGGTCATCCAGGCGCTGCCCACTGTGCTGCCTGCCGGCTCCAAAGCAGGAGAGAAAATCACCATTATCACAATCCCAGCCAACCAGCTGGCCACGCTCATGCAGACTAATCCATCGGGCCACGTTACGCAGCTCATCCAGGCTAAACCCGTCACTACACAGCTACCGCAGGCCTCTGTTAAGTCGGCCGCCGCCACCCAGACAGTCCACCTGGCAGCAGGACGATCAGCTCCACACCTCATCCTGGCCAAACCAGCAGCGGTTGCTCAGGCCTTGCCACAGCTCTCTGTTCAAGTGAGCCCGTCTCCCAGCGTCCCCTCCCAACCCCTAAAACCCTGCAGCGGTCAGCCTGAAACGGCACTATCAGAGGAGGTAGCGCAGCCTCCGCTCCCCTTGAGCCCACCACCGTCAGTGGTGCAGACGTCGTTCTCCTGAGAGCCCGGCCCTGGGCTGGGGGCTACTGAGGGGTTGGCTACAGGAAGTGACTGTGGACACTGCTTAGGAAGTGCAGGACACACCTCCCCACCCCTGCCTCAGAGCAGAAGTGCATCATGACTGGCTCAGACTGACGGCCGATCTGGCCTCCAGGAAAACGCCTGCTCTCACTGTGGAGCCGCTGAAGCACCGCCGAGGACTAAAGGGACTGTTGAGCACACGACTCATACAGATCCCTCAGAGCTCAGAAGACATGGGCAGCCTTAGAGTGTAAATGAACGTGTTTTTGTAATCCAACATAATATAAAAAGCCTGACCAGACTTTGTTGTAATCCGAAGTGTAAAAAGCTTTTTTTGATACTCAGCGGATATGTATCAGTAAAGATGTAGTTTGAATCGCTCTTTGGTTCAGTCTTCAATGCTTTGTCTGCAGCTGTCTTACTCCCATAGACTGTGTATAAGAAGTGAACGTAGCCACTGTGACGTTACCCACGGACCTGTGGACCGCCGGTTCATTGAATTAAATTTTGGAAATTTGGCTGTCCACTTTTTATTTGTTAACAAAGCAACATGAGTGAATAGTGGGTCCGACTGATCAACTGAAAACACTATGCAAAGCCAGCAGTAGTGATGTGTCAATCGCAGCGTATCCCTGCCCTAAGCATAGTCTGCACTATTATCTGTTTCCCCTCTAAAGAGACGCCCAGATTTCCAATATACTGACGATGAAAAGGACTTTAAACAAGCAGGTGAGAGCACCTAAAGCTCCTAAAACTCATTAGGGTAAGGTTTGCAGAGAAGTCGGGTAATTTCCTGAAAGTCTGGCTTCCTTTTCGAACCAAAAGTCCCCTGCTGGCTGTAACCAGGACTGCAGGTTTTTGGTACTTGCACATTGGCTTCACTTGTCAGAGGCAGGGGCTACGTCCATCAGTTGCAGTTATGCTTTTACCCCATGGCACTGTCGTATTCTCCCAATATTTGTCCTTTTTTTTTAGTTGTTTATTAAAAGGGAGTAAAAGGATGTCTTCATCCAGGTAAATAAACTAAATTTGTGTGTCCCACATTTGAAGAATAGTATACTATTTTTCTTGTACTATCATTGTATTGAAGTAGATTTTACTGAAATATGTATTATATAAAAAAAAACGATCATTGTGAATTAAAATTGTGTGATGTTGCTTTATTCATCTCTGGAAAATGTGTGACATGACTAAGAAATGTGGTCGGGTGAACACGAGTGATGCAGGTCAGCCACAGCGAGACGTGCGTCTCTGGACTGGAGGGTCGTCCTTCAAACCACCCGCCAGTCTCAAAAACATCTTCATAAGAAAGAAAAACATTCAATTAATTGAAATTTGTCCAAAACATTTTATTGTGCGAAAATATGTGTGGCTGTGAAAATATGAGCTAACACTCAACGTATTTTCATATCCTCTGCTAAGATGTTGTACTTGTATCTGTAAACAGTTGTGGCAGTTACGTTGCTCTGGAACGTAAGGCTCAAAAGGGAAATTGATATCATTAATGATCATTTTCTTTCCAATCAGGTAGAGGAGAAAAAAAAATAAAAAATATATATATATATATATAAATATATATATATTTATATTATTTTATATTTTATATTTATATATATATATATTTATATATATATATATTTATTTATATATATATATATTTATATTCTTTTATATTTTATATTTATATTTATATATATATATTTATATATATATATATTTATATATATATATTTATATATATATATATATATACACATTCAAATATGAACGGGGGTATCATGAACCCAAACAAAATCTGCAATATTGCAACATTTAAAGGGTTGTCTGCTTAAGAAAGTAACTTGCCACAATCCAGTTTTTTTTTTTTTTAATACTCAAACCTCTTTATGTTGTTGGGTTGACCACTCTCATCTTTTTTCTCCACAAAGATGTGGATTGTTGCACTCAATAGAGGATAATTAAAAAAAAAAAAAAAAAAAAAGTTTTCTGTTCAGCACTGTAGCCAGGCTGACAAAGAGCCACAACTCTGTTGAGCCGTGCATCCCTGCAGCTCTCAGTAGTGAAGACTTTATGAGCTTCTTTAGCAATAAAATTGTCAGAATTAGAGAGGAAATCAGGCAGGCCCTCCCGGCAGTGGTTGTGGGCATTTTTTTTTTTTTTTTTTTTTCTTCTTTTTTCCCTTTCTTGTCAGTGTGGACATCGTGCACACGCTGTATGTACGATGCACACCGAAATTAGTCTCTAATTACTAATTACTCTCTGCTTTTAACCCATCAACTAGTTTCACTAGTGAGCAGTGGGGCTGCTAGCAGGGCAGCGCCCCGGGGAGCAATTGGGAGTTGCTCAGGGGCCCCCAGTGATTTACCATTGTGGGCAGCCTTGGGCTTGAACCTGGGTCCTCCACGCCCAAGCCCACCACTGTAACCACTAGGCCACCACTCCCTCTTTTTTTTTCTCCGCTTTTCTCAGCTTCGGAGACTCCCTTAGGCTCTGACCTGACTCTGGACAGTTTGGTTCTTGTACACCTCCCAGAGCTGACTCTAGACGGTTTGGTTCCTTTAGATCTCCCTGAGCTGATCTCAGTCGTCAATAGATCTAAATCATCCCAACTCCACTACTCAAAAATGTTTTCTCTCTTATTAGTGTGACAATACTGGACCAGATCAACTTGTCCCTAGTTTTGGGATATGTGCCACAGGCTTTTAAAGTCGCAGTAATCAAACCATTACTTAAAAAACCCTCTCTTGACCCAGACATTTTAACTAATTATAGATCGATTTCCAACCTTCCATTTATCTCTAAAATTCTGGAAAAGGTCGTTGCAGCAGCTGTGTGACCATTTGTATAGAAATTATCTATTTGAAGTTCTTCAGTCAGGGTTCAGATGCATCATAGCACAGAAACAGCACTGGTTCGAGTCTCGAATGACCTTCTTATGGCCTCAGATAATGGATTAATGTCCATACTGGTTCTGCTGGACCTCAGATATTGGATTAGTGTCCATACTGGTTCTGCTGGACCTCAGATAACGGATTAGTGTCCAAACTGGTTCTGCTGGACCTCAGATCATGGATTAGTGTCCATACTGGTTCTGCTGGACCTCAGATAACGGATTAGTGTCCATACTGGTTCTGCTGGACCTCAGATAACGGATTAGTCTCCAAACTGGTTCTGCTGGACCTCAGATGACGGGTAAGTATCCATACTGGTTCTGCTGGACCTCAGATAATGGATTAGTGTCCATACTGGTTCTGCTGGACCTCAGATAATGGATTAGTGTCCATACTGGTTCTGCTGGGCCTCAAATGATGGATTAGTGTCCATACTGGTTCTGCTGGACCTCAGATGATGGATTAGTGTCCATACTGGTTCTGCTGGACCTCAGATAACAGATTAGTGTCCATACTGGTTCTGCTGGACCTCAGATAACGTATTAGTGTCCATACTGGTTCTGCTGGACCTCAGATAATAGATTAGTGTCCATACTGGTTCTGCTGGACCTCAGATAATGGGTTAGTGTCCATACTGGTTCTGCTGGACCTCAGATAATGGGTTAGAGTCCATACTGGTTCTGCTGGACCTCAGTGCTGCTTTGATACCATAGATAATGACATTTTACTGCAGAGACTAGAGTATGTTGTTGGGATTAAAGGGACAGCTCTAGATTGGTTTAAATCATATCTGTCTGATAGATTCCAGTTTGTTCATGTTCATGAGGTTTCTTCCGTACAGACGAGGGTCTGCTATGGTGTCCCGCAGGGTTCATTTCTAGGGCCAATCTTGTTCAGTTTATACATGCAGCCCTTAGGAAGTATTATCCGGAACCACGGCATTAATTTTCATTGTTATGCTGATGATACGCAGCTGTATCTGTCTATGAAGATGAAACAGAACCATTAGACAAACTTCAGGTGTGTCTTAAGGACATCAAGGACTGGATGTCCAGAAATTTTTTGCCCCTGTTTTTTGTGGTCCCAAACACCTCAGGAAGGGATTAGATGGTCTTGCGATGTCCTCCAGTAAAACTGTGCGAAACCGTGGCGTTATATTCGATCAGGATTTGTCATTTAAACAGCATATTAATCAGGTTTGTAAGACTTTCAACATTTTTCCACCTCCGTAATATCACAAAGATCAGGAGCATCCTCTCCCAGAGTGATGCTGGAAAACTAATTCATGCGTTCGTATCTTCTAGACTAGATTACACAATCAGTGACTTTGACACTTCAGCAAACTTTTTAATACCATTTTTAATTCTTTGAAGTACAGCAATGGTCACGTTCAAATCAGGACAAAGAAGGTGTAAGCACCAATAAATTAAAAAAAAATAAATACAAAAATCATACGGGCAAGTTGTACAATAAATTAAAATGTTCTTGTGTAAAAAAGGTTTTTGTATATCAGGACACAATAAAATCTGGTCTTTATCAGATCTTAAAGTTAAGTGAATACAACCACATATCAACAGTACATGAATTATTGCATCTTGATATTTAACAAAAGCTTTGATGTAGAAATTGTGTGAAAGATGAAGCATAACCCATGAAACAACTTGTGTTTTCAATTTCATTTTCAACTTGCTGCTTTGTCTTCATTCTGCTCCATTTTTGATTAATTTATTTTATAATTTGATTTTAGTTTATGAAACCTTTATGTGTTAAGCTCATTCATAACCTCAGTCTTTAGTTCTGCCACATCCCAAAAATGTTTGGGTTCAGTCAGATTTGGAGACAAGCTTGGAAACGAAAGAATCCAGACTGAACAGTGACAGTCTGATGCCAGCTGATATTTGGCAAACGTCAGGATTTCAACAAAACCAGTTGATAGAGAAAAATTAAGGGGGAAACGGGCCAGGACAGCGGGCGGGAGAACGGGCCAGGACAGCGGGCGGGAGGAAACGGGCCAGGACAGCGGGCGGGAGGAAACGGGCCAGGACAGCGGGCGGGAGGAAACGGGCCAGGACAGCGGGCGGGAGAACGGGCCGGGACAGCGGGCGGGAGGAAACGGGCCAGGACAGCGGGCGGGAGGAAACGGGCCAGGACAGCGGGCGGGAGGAAACGGGCCAGGACAGCGGGCGGGAGAAAACGGGCCAGGACAGCGGGCGGGAGGAAACGGGCCAGGACAGCGGGCGGGAGGAAAACGGGCCAGGACAGCGGGCGGGAGGAAACGGGCCAGGACAGCGGGCGGGAGGAAACGGGCCAGGACAGCGGGCGGGAGGAAACGGGCCAGGACAGCGGGCGGGAGGAAACGGGCCGGGACAGCGGGCGGGAGAACGGGCCGGGAGGAAACGGGCCAGGACAGCGGGCGGGAGGAAACGGGCCAGGACAGCGGGCGGGGAGGAAACGGGCCAGGACAGCGGGCGGGAGGAAACGGGCCAGGACAGCGGGCGGGAGGAAACGGGCCAGGACAGCGGGCGGGAGGAAACGGGCCAGGACAGCGGGCGGGAGGAAACGGGCCAGGACAGCGGGCGGGAGGAAACGGGCCAGGACAGCGGGCGGGAGGAAACGGGCCAGGACAGCGGGCGGCAGAACGGGCCGGGACAGCGGGGGGGAGGAAACGGGCCGGGACAGCGGGCGGGAGAACGGGCCGGGACAGCGGGGGAAAGGCCCTTTCTAATGGTATTTATAGATAACGACACTGTCATGAACACAACCATCTGACCCAGGAACTGTTCATACTTCTGCACACTACCCATAAGCTCTACGGACAGTAGAAGGATAATTAACTACAATTAAGTGAAAATGGTCTCAATAAATAAGTGCAGCAGATGACAGCGATCGAAGGTCAGCGGACGAGCGCTCAGCTGCCCTTTCAGCTGCAGCTCCGGCTCCGGTTACCTCAGTTGGTGGCTGAAACCAGGGTCGCGTTTGCAGCAGTCGGGCCGACTTCACTCGGAGAAATCACTCTATAAACGACAGCAACGTCCCTGTGAGTGTTCGGTGGAGCCCGTCGGTTTGAGGCCGCCTGCTTGTCTCAGCTTCACCGTGACGGTAAAACTGCGTGGAAACAAAAGGAGCTAGATTTGATTCAAAGTGAAGAGCAGTCTGGTTTGTGTCCTTTTCCCTCTTCGTCTGGATGATATCTAGACACCCTCGGCTGCAACAGTATTTACCGTACAACCACTCATGCAGCGCCTCCAACACAGCCGTCCAGCCGTGAGCGGCGATTTACAGCAGCCTGTGGGGCTCCTCCCTGAAGCTGATGTCACAGAGCAGCGACAAATGGTCAGAGGGGTAGTGGTAGGAGGGCAGCCGGTCCGGGCCGATCTGCTCCTCAGTAGGAATGTCCAAAAGGCTCTCGACACTCAAAGCCTCGCGGCTAAACCAGATGTAGTCCAGTGTGCTGCAGCTCTCTCCGGTGGGGCGAACCTTCCAGGTGGTGTAGGCCGGCTCCGTTTGTCCGTCAGAGCTCAGCAGCTTGTACACTGAGCTGAGACCTAAGGGGGAGGAGCTGAAGCGTCTGTAGACGTCCTCGGAGGGTTCTGCGTTGAAGTCCCCACACACGACTAAAGGTGTGGCGCCCGACGCCGCCTCGCTCTGGCCTCCACCTCGGGATGTAATGGTCTGCAGGCTCCGCAGCAGGTCGGCTCCCTGCGCACTGCGCAGCCTCTCCCAGCCGCTACGAGCTTTCAGATGTGTGACAGCCACACACAGCCGCCGACCTGTTATCTGGCAGCGCAGCGTCTGGACGATGGCCACTTGGTTGGTGGGTAGCATCATGGCGGACAGCCTCAGATGAGCTGTAGACTGGAGGGCGAAGCGAGAGCGGCGGTAAAACAGCGCACAGCCATCAGGGCCATTATTCTGCTCCACATCCAGACAGGGAGACCAGGGTTTGGCGAGGAAGCTGCCGTGGTAACCCAGGCCAGCCATGATGGGCTGGAAAGTGTCGTAGTAGTGGTCCACTTCCTGTAGACACAGAATGTCGGGCCGGTAGGTGAGGATCTCCTCCAAGATCAGGTACTTCCGTTCGTGCCAGTTCAGGGCCTCCGGTGGACAGCGAATAAAGCCGTCTCTTCCCTCACCGAGAGCTAAAAACACAAACACATTCAGGATTGGACGAATTCAGAAATGAAACAGAAACACGGTTCTCCGTGAGGGCGGGTGCTGCGGGTGTCTACCTTGAGCGAGTATATTCCACTGCATAACCCGTATGGAGGGGTTGTGCTTATGGCTGTAAGGAGCTACGCTGATGGGAAAGACCAGGTCCCGGTGGGGCCGGGCTGGACGCCTCCGCAGGGCCTCCTCACACTCCCTCAGCAGCTGGTCCGGGTCCACCTCGGTGAGATCCTGGTCTGGACTCTCCTCCAAGTACGGCTCTGGTTGGGCCAGGGGGGCGCTGTTCAACGACTGGGCCAGCGTGCCGAACAGCCTGCTGCCGCCGCCGCCCATTGGACAAGCTGATGAAGAGGGAACAAAGAGGGAATATTTGTTCTCATTCGTCATGATGGCTACTGCTCACAGCGGGTGGTACCAACAAACACCGCAGCGCACATTCCCTCCAGACGCACGTGAAAAAGGCCCGTCAAGGAGGGAAGGTGGGTGGAGACTGCCTCTGAAAGTACTCGGTGCATGTATATAAAAAACGCTACTTAAGTGACAGAGGAAGTCACTTTGTGGACTCAAATACTGTTCAGGTGAATATCCATCCATCCATTATCTATACCCGCTTTATCCGTTTCCGGGTCACGGGGGTCTGTCGGAGCCTATCCCGGCGCATATCAGGCGAAAGGCAGGGGTCCACCTGGACAGGTCGCCAGTCTGTCCAGGGCCACATACAAACAACCAATCACACTCACATTCACACCTAGGGACAATTTAGAAAGACCAATGAACCTACGCTGCATGTTTTTGGACTGTGGGAGGAAGCCAGAGTACCCGGAGGAAACCCACGCAAGCACGGGGAGAACATGCAAACTCCACACAGAAAGACCCACCGGGCCGGGAATCGAACCAGGAACCTTCTCGCTGTGAGGCAACAGTGCTGACCACTAAGCCCCAGGTGAATATTTACCACTGAAATGATTTTGTACACGCTTGTATTCCTTCTTCCAGTGTCTGGAAGTAGTAATGTGTTCATCTGCAATATGGACGCACCGCTGTGGGTGTTTAAACTGCCAGCAGACGGTCCAGGACGGTGGACTTGGTCTCTACTACACAGGCCCGAGACCTGGATGCAGAACCATCTGAGCGGAAGCTCTGTGGGGACGTTTCATCATCTTTGTACGCAGGTAGTCGGGTGAGGCAAGCGTCTTTCACAGTCCACAAACCCAAACCTGCTCCGCCTGCTGCTGTGGATGCCGACTGTTACTCAAGTCTTGCACAATTCCTGTGGTATTTCATCGGAGTGCGTGCTCTTCTGTGTAACGGACTAACGGCAGGGAAGTGTAATATTCAGCCACTGAAAACCTGGAAACAGATTCAGCAGTTTCCAGGTGAAGTTGGTAGTTCAGACCGACGTCTGTGGAGCACGTGAGAAATGTTCCTGTGAAGGGCTCATTTTCTCTGCCTCCATTTTTACACCAGCGGCGCCACGGGCACCCACTTCAACCACTTTTACTAACCCGCGAGGGCAAATTAGACGTAGCAAATGTGATTGTCCACGTTTCTTCAGAGACATCCATCCATCCATCCATCCATCCATCCATCCATCCATCCATCCATCCATCCATCCATCCATCCATCCACTCTTTATCCTCTGCAGGGTCACGGGGTCTGCCGGAGCCTATCCCGACTTATTACAGGGGTCCACCTGGACGGGTCGCCAGTCCATCAGAAGCATGATGTCATTACACAAGTTTATCTGTCGATTTATAGTAGCTACAGCATTTAAAAGTGCAACCCTCCAACACGTCATGAATATTGTGTTGTCACAGAGCGCCGTTCAGTGGTGTGATGGTGAACAGGTCACCTGGGCCGCCTGTCTACGTGACCTCACCAGCAACAGCAGGCGCGTTTCCATCACCCCTAGATCTGTGCAAAACCAAATATCTAAAAGAAATCCTGTAATGAAACGGCACTCATTTGAAATAACTCCCAAATATCGAATAACCCTTTTTACGCTTCCAGGAGGTGGTTTTTCAGGTGAGTGGACGGAAACGCTGCTGGGCGCGACGTAGCCGGACGGTCTAAAGCCATCAGCATCTCGTTCCAGCAGTTTTTGGCCTCATCAACGACGTAGTTGTCCTAAAACACTAATTCATGAATTTACACGACATCAGCGCTTCAGACTACTTCAGATTACAACACTACAACAGCGGCAGCTGCAATCGCAATCATTTATCAAAGAATAAAGATTAGTAAGCAGTCCATTTTCTTAAACGTTGAGACTTTCTTTTCCATTGTTGTTAAGAGACGTCTTGCAGGATGAGATAAGGAGAGTTAGGAGAATTTTTCTAACTCCCTCCTTCAAGTCAGTTTACGGTCAACGACATCAGCTGCAGGACAGAGACCGACACCGTTCTGCTCCTGTCAGCCAAGAAGGAAGTAACGGTCTTACCCATGTCGTCCATGTCCAAGCGAGCCTTTCCTTCGTCCAGCCACGACAACATCCAACCAGCCTCCTTCACTCACTTCTAAAACTCTGCCACAGACTAGCCACGCCTCTGTCACTTCCTCTCTCTAGAGGCTGTGACTCATCCCAAATCCGTCTCATCGCCCTGCACGTCTGTGTCATTCTTCTGAATCACCAGCTCCCAGCCCCTCCTCCCCCCACCTCCTGACAGACCGACCTCTGGGACGGAGCGAGGCGGCGAGACTCGGAGGGGGGGGCGGAGGGACACAGAGGGGGACGGAGAGAGAGACAGAGAGAGAGCAAATGGACATCTAGTCCAATGGGGGGTGAATGGGCCCGTGTACACATCCCCTCCCTACAACACAACCCCTACAGCAGCGGGTAAAAGCTTTTCATGCAGACTTTAATTCACTTCTGTGGTTCTGGGCCAGCGTGCTGCTGACCTTTATGCTTTAGGTCATGATTCCCAGCCCGTCTACGAGCCAGTTACTTTCAGTTTGATTTTGAGTAAACCTTGTGTCATATCATTTAAACTAAGTATTTATTACTTTATAACTGTTAAATAAGCTCAGGTCTGAAGCTGCGTGTAATCAAATGGACACAAACGAGGGAAGGAAAAGAAACAGCGGAAGAATTTAAATGCCAAAACTTTAATGTGCACATTCATTTGGGCATAAACACATTTTTAGTCCCAGTCTCATCTGTGGTACCCTTGTTCAGTCCCAGTCTAATATTTGGTACCCATGTTCAATTATTTATAAGATATGTATGTAAAGAAAACAAAAACCTGCCAACCTCCAATCACCCAACTGATCTAATCTGCCGACACCAAAACCTTCACAGCTACATCACTGGCATGAGAAGAAAAACCACAGTATTAGTCAAATACTACATCTGTTTTAATCATCAGCCTCAAACTGAGGACAGAAATGGCTCAACTGACTCCGGCTCTGAAAGGGACTTCTGATTTTCAGCTCTGCAGTCAGTTGTAACAACTCAAGAGTTTCTGCTCAAGATTTCTAGTCTGTCAGCTGAATGAAATCGACTGCAGCTGATTCAATCTGACAAGTGCAAACAGGCCTCAAAAACAAACACCACCAACAGATACTTACGTGAAGAAAAGAGAACAAAATATCCCACAAAGAAGCAGCTTTCAGTCTGTCCAAAAACCAGCCACCAACACTCTTATTTCCTGGTATCTGTCAGTCATCCATCACCCGACTCCTGAGTCATCCTGAACGGGAGCAGTCGGTCTGCTGGACGCAGCAGTGGAGGGGAATGTGCCACTCATGACAAAGCAGCAGCACGAAGAGGGAGTGACTCAGTCACCCCCGAGCCCTTTCAGGAATGCTCTCCCTCACTCAAACACCCGGGAACATAATGGGAGATGTGCTGTGTTGGCGGGCCAAAGAGCAAGGCAGTGACCTGGAACGCCTGTCAACAATGAAGCACTGTGAACTGTGGCAGCGGGAAGCCACGTTCTGATTCCCATCATCCTGTCTGTCACAGAGCCCAACTGGTACCCAAAAACTACTCAACGCCACGGCGCTGTGCTTCTTACTCGAAAACAAAAAAAGAGCTGAAGGAAAACCTCATTTCATTTATTTTAATTATCAATGGTCATGCAGGGCGGCGCCAGCAGCAGAGATGCAGCTAAGCAACTGAAAAACACGACTACATGCCGGAGTAAGTTATGTAGTCCCACGTCCCGGAGACGAGGCCTGCTCCAACCATGGTCTCAGCTGCAGGACGGCGTGAGGCTGCTGCACAGCGTTACGGCGCCCGTGTTGTGTTGCGGTGTGCCACGTCCACACACTTGAACCCAATTGCAGGTTGTTTTCTGCTCAGCCGTGGCAACCTGGTACCAGTTTAGTAAATTACCAGGGTGACATACCACACCGGGGGACAAATGAATGGCCGTCTGTTCCAAACATGTGACTCGAAACAGAAATGAGACTGTACTCGACCACGCAGCGCCGCCACCCACAACCGCACACTATGAACTTGGAGGTCGGTATTCAAATACATAGCTTTTAAAAACAAAAAATATATACACGAGATTAAAACAGATGTTAATGAAATGTACAGGAAGAGAGTTTAGCTTCCTTATAGACACTTTGGGATAAACACTGGAGCATCCCGTTCAAAGGAAATGGAAAATTCAGCCTCACAAGTCCAAGCAGCCCAACAGCCCGTTGTGTTCCTCAGCCCGGCTTTTTATAAGTTAGTGTTATGTGAGCTTTTAATATGGAAATCACTGGAATAATGTGGGAAAACTCAGTTACACCACACTGGACCTTATTGATTAAAACTGAACTTTAATGAGAGGACAACAGAAGCCGAAGCAGTCAGGTCACAGAGCCGACCCGGGAGGACAACAGAAGCGGTCCGGTCCGATCACAGAGTCGACCGGGGAGGACAACCGAACCCGAAGTGGTCCGGTCCGGTCACAGAGTCGACCGGGGAGGACAACCGAAGCCAAAGCGGTCAGGTCACAGAGCCGACCCGGGAGGACAACAGAAGCGGTCCGGTCCGGTCACAGAGTCGACCGGGGAGGACAACCGAAACCGAAGTGGTCCGGTCACAGAGTCGACCGGGGAGGACAACAGAAGCCGAAGTGGTCCGGTCCGGTCACAGAGCCGACCGGGGAGGACAACAGAAGCCGAAGTGGTCCGGTCCGGTCACAGAGCCGACCCGGGAGGACAACAGAAGCGGTCCCGTCAGGTCACAGAGCCGACCCGGGAGGACAACAGAAGCGGTCCGGTCCGGTCACAGAGCCGACCCGGGAGGACAACAGAAGCGGTCCGGTCCGGTCACAGAGCCGACCGGGGAGGACTACAGAAGCGGTCCGGTCCGGTCACAGAGCCGACCGGGGAGGACTACAGAAGCGGTCCGGTCCGGTCACAGAGCCGACCGGGGAGGACTACAGAAGCGGTCCGGTCACAGAGCCGACCGGGGAGGACTACAGAAGCGGTCCGGTCACAGAGCCGACCCGGGAGGACTACAGAAGCGGTCCAGTCCGGTCACAGAGCCGACCCGGGAGGACTACAGAATCCTAAGCGGTCAGGTCACAGACCCGACCCGGGAGGACTACAGAAGTGATCCGGTCACAGACCCGACCCGGGAGGACTACAGAAGCAGTCCGGTCAGGTCACAGAGCCAACCCGGGACGACTACAGAAGCGGTCCAGTCCGGTCACAGAGCCGACCCGGGAGGACTACAGAAGCGGTCCGGTCAGGTCACAGAGCCGACCCGGGACGACTACAGAATCCGAAGCGGTCAGGTCACAGACCCAACCCGGGAGGACTACAAAAGCGGTCCGGTCACAGACCCGACCCGGGAGGACTACAGAAGCGATCCGGTCACAGACCCGACCCGGGAGGACTACAGAAGCGATCCGGTCACAGACCCGACCCGGGAGGACTACAGAAGCGGTCCGGTCACAGACCCGACCCGGGAGGACTACAGAAGCGGTCCGGTCAGGTCACAGAGCCAACCCGGGAGGACTACAGAAGCGGTCCAGTCCGGTCACAGAGCCGACCCGGGAGGACTACAGAAGCGGTCCGGTCAGGTCACAGAGCCGACCCGGGACGACTATAGAATCCGAAGCGGTCAGGTCACAGACCCGACCCGGGAGGACTACAAAAGCGGTCCGGTCACAGACCCGACCCGGGAGGACTACAGAAGCGGTCCGGTCAGGTCACAGACCCGACCCGGGAGGACTACAGAAGCGGTCCGGTCAGGTCACAGACCCGACCCGGGAGGACTACCGAAGCGGTCCGGTCAGGTCACAGAGCCGACCCGGGACGACTACAGTAGCCGAAGCGGTCCGGTCACAGAGCCGACCCGGGAGGACTACAGAAGCCGACCCGGACTGGTCGATTCCCCTCTCTGTGAAGCATCTTGTGACCCCAGTCGTCTTTCATGAATGTTATGTAACTGGGCTGATCAATCCCATTACAAAACAAGGCTACTGGAGATCTGTATAGATTAAGAGTTTCTGCTCCAACAGACCTTCATGGAAACCACTAAAGAGACTAACTGAAGACACCACGTGCACAACTGACTCTTTTTTCCTGACAAGACCTAAAATAAACTAATCTGCTTAAAGACTAGTATGCTGACTGGCCTGATTGACAGCCAACCGTTTCTAAAGATTACATTTATTCTATATTCAAAACTCAGCTCAAATACTTAAAGTGTAGCCAGCTTCTGTCTTCCCTCAGATCCCCCAGAGACATCGAAAGCCTGTTCATCCACGTGACGGTGCTCGTATTTCTGCTGGACACAACGGCTCCAGGAACGTTTTGTGGTCACTGGTGCAAAAATCACTGAACTACAATGACAGATGGCCTCTGACCACCATCAGCTACAAACTGCATTTTCAATCAAACCTTTAGAATTTCTGACTAATCAGTCCATGAAAAGATTATTTTGATCTTCTCCTCTATCTGTTTCAACTCCACCCATCTGATTGGAACCAGAATGGACCGTCTGCATCACGATTCCAGCAGCAGGCCTGGCCTTTTGTTCTCCAGTCATCGCTCATCCTATTTGTCTGCTCTGTCGTTATGGGATTAATGTATTGAGAAGTGCAGAGTCATGTTCTCAAGAGGGACAACGGAAAGGGATCGCTGGAGCAGATTACTAGACTGAGGTACCTGCTTAAGAGCTGCAGGAAAGGACATGAAGATCATCCTGTCTCATATTAGAGAAGGAATAAATAGAATCGGTTACCTAGAATGAGCACTGTTGGCCTCCACGAGCCTGAGGAGGTGAAGGAGAGAGCCACCTACAGGATAGGTCAGTAGGTCAACATGGAAAAGATGACATGACAGTCCTCTGATCACTTCCAGTAAGTATGTGTGAACATCTGCAGGCGGACCTGTGGACGTTGTGCACTAGTCACTGTGAAACAGGCCAGAATCATACGTTTCTGAATTTCTGTGCCTGAAAGTCATGAAGACGTATTGTGTAACAGTAACTTATCTTCATGTTGCGTGTATGTGGGGTTTTCTTGGCCATGTTGCTGTGCCTGTCGGTTGGTCCTGTGTGGTTGGCTTATTGGGTAATCAGGCTGTGTGTGTGTGTGTGTGTGTGTGTGTGTGTGTGTGTGTGTGTGTGTGTGTGTGTGTGTGTGTCAGCTTCACATAACTTGACAAAGATCTATAAAGGTTATCCCTTTAAGATAAAGATATAATCGATCCCACAAGGGGAAATATGCGATACCAGTACAAACACAGGAGAGTCAGCAAAAAGATAAAAATACAATACCACATACAACTGGAGCTGCTATTCTATGTACCAGCATTATGGTTGGAGGGTTGTGGGGATTCATATTAAATAAATATACTTAGGACGTGCACGTATACCCATATGTACAGAGTATAGTAACTAGATCCAGCACCGTGCCAGTCTTGGACAGGCCTAGTCCAGTTGTCGTCAGTAAGAGTAGGGCTCTCTGTGAAGCAGGTCTAACGGAACCTGCTTCACACCGGTCCACCGGTGGACCACGTTTCAGTCGCGACGGCACCGCTGAACCAGAGTGCCGAGGCGCGGCGCTGTGACGCCTCTTGGACTCGTGGAACCTGACGAGGAGAGGACTCCCGGCGGGCAGCGTGTCGTGTGACTCAGTAGTTCGTTGGTGCAGTACCTGGTGTCGACATAGTGCCGGTCGCTCCACCGGGCTTCACTTGCGGACAGGTCGCGCTGTCCATCCCTCCGATGACGGAGTGGCAGTATCGATGTCCCGCTGGGCCTGCCGGCGCTGCGGGGGGCAGCGGGCTTCTGGCTGCTTGTCCCCCCAGCGACGACACACACATCTGGCCCAACAACGCCGAACAGCGACGAGCTGCGTTCATTCCTGCCGGTCCCGAGTTCCGCCGACAAACTACCGTGATTTACCAGCAACGCCTCGGTCTCTTTTCACCAACATCAGCGATACGCAGCCAATCGTTAAACAAAACAGCCCGATTTATTCCCCCACGAGCGGGTTGAAACAACACACTTTCTTTCCTCGTTGTACTCGTACAGGTGAGCTGGAAGCCGGTTCAAGTTACATCACTTTCCTGGTGAGTTACGGAACACCGGGCGCCGAGGGGTCAGCCGGTGATGGGTGAGTCCAGTGTCTCTTTGATCGCAACACAGCCAACTAGAACCGACCGTGTACAACAAGCTGATCTTTCACAACGTTGAGACGTGTTCGTACTGCTTAGTTTCCCGGGCAAAGTAACAAATAAAAAGGACCTATTTACTGCGCTCACGTGCACCACCCCTACAGCGAAACAATGGTCCGAACCTCGCAGCAGCTGCAGGAAATAGGCGGTAACTGGTAGGAAGGAGGCGTTACTTTCCATAGCCAAACCAATCAGCTTTTAGTGCGCTTGTGCGACAGGTTTGACGGATAAGTACGTCACCAGCACGCACGTAAACGCCCCATGTGCGCGGGCTTCTCAGTTAACGTCGACGCACTTTCACGTTCACGAGCCAACGCGCGGTCGCGCCTCACCGACCCGAAGAGCCAGGCAGCACTAGGAGAGCATGCGCAGTGGTTTAGTTTCGGTCACCGTCCCAGAATTCAGAAGAAAAACGACTCACGTTTTTATTTCGTTTGTTAAAACTACACAGTAGGCTGTATAACAATGTTACATGTCAAGCAAACGACAAAAGGTACATAGAAACTTAAAAAAAAAATGAATAAATTGTATTTGTTGCAATAAATGGCTAATCTCCTGTTTCTTGTTTTTGCTCCAGCCTCTTGTACTATTATCACGTCAGTGTTAGTGATGCACATCCAGATCAAAGTGAGGCTACTCCGTAAACAGATGAGGGGTCAGTGCCATCACTCTCCTTGACTCTGTTAATTATTCATCCACATCCATCCGCCAACCTTTTCATGACTGCGTTAGTTGCGCAACGTTAAGTTTGTGCATTCAGGAGGCCTTTATAAACACAATAAATGTCATAACAGTGATAAACAGAAGAAGAAAACAGGTAAAAGTAATTTACCTTTGTTGCATTTTATTGGACTAGTACTTTTTGAGTTAATTTGAATAATTCAGTGGTATTGTTTAAGCTGTTGCATCAGGGAAAAGGCCCCTGAAGTAGAAGATGATAATCTGAAAACATACATTTTGATAAGACATTCAAAATATGTTTTTAATTAAAGAAAGAAAAGGTTGATGAGTTTGGTGCAGACTTGTTCTCACAAAGCCCTGACCTCAGAACCCCACAAGACCTTTGGGATGAACTGGAAAGGAGATGCCAGCCAGGTTTTCGTGTGCATCAGCTCCGGATCTCATGAATGCTCCACAGAACGAATGGGCACAAATTCCCACAGAAACGCTTTAAAATCTAGTGAAAAGCCTTCCAAAAAAATGTAATTTTCCTTGTGATGTTCCTCCAGATCCTGTTGGACTTCACAGATTGTTTGAACATGACCAAGAACCAACTGAGTGTCAGAAATGTGTATTTTTGTTCTCCTTATTCCACCTTCCAACTTGGCACCAGCACTGCCAGCTCCTTCTCCGAGAGGCTCTTTTATATGGACGTTAGTTCAATAATAAAATAGTAATTAAAATGACAGTGACTTGTACTTCCAGTTGAACCTTTTTCGATCATTTTACGTGTACTTGAATAAACAAAGAGATGTTTTTTCAAACAGTTTTTGTAATGTAATTATTGGATCTGTTTAGTTTAAAATTTCTGGGGGTGCTGGAAAGAAGATTAGATGAAAACAGCTTTTTAAAGCAGGATAAACTGAATTACAAATGCCAGAGGAGGAAAAGAAATTGGTGATTTTGTCTATTGTTCTTTTTTTTCTTTCCTTTTTGTTTAAACTTGAAATCATTTTTTTTATTATTATGATTATTATTTTAATGTCTCTGTAAAGCACTTTACAACACTGAAAAGTTGAAATGTGCTATACAAATAAACCTGCCTTGCCTTGCCTTGCCTTGCCTTGCCTTGCCTTGCCTTGCCTTGCCTTGCCTTGCCAGTCAATGTTGAGTCAAAGTTGTGAATATTTCTATGTTGCTAACTCGCTATCTACATAGACAGATGTTCTCTATTTCTTTAGTTATGGTTATTTTATTTATTTTCAAATCCTATGTGATAGGGGTGTTTCTGCAGAATACCTTTTTGTCATGAATTGTGCTTTTGATGGCTTTTATTAAAGAAGATTTCAAAGTTAATGTTTGGTGGAATAGTAAAATGTCCTCCCAATGTCCAGATGAAAAGTTTCTTCTTCTTTCCTGTGGATGACAGAACAAAACCATCAACGTTCTCTCAGAACAACAGAGCTGAACATCCCGGTTCTTCACGTCACCCTCCCCTGTCGCGGTGCTACCATCTGCTGGTTATCTGAAAACACTACTTGGTTTAGTTTGTTCTTATAATTTCATTTGGTTTTTTGTTTGTCTTTGGTTTGTTTGTTTTTTGTTGTTGTTTTCTTTTGTGTGTGTGCAGTGTGTGTGCAAATGTGTACCCTTCATGACACAATGACAGTCTAATTATTTCTTTTATTGATCCCTAAGTAGGACGAAGAAAAAAAAAAAAGGAAAAAGTAAAAATAAATAAATAAATAAGTAACTAAATTCTGCCAGAGAGGGCTAAAATCACCGGGTTTAGTATGTGAACAGACTAGAAATAGAAATAGAAAGAGAGAGAGAGAGAGAGAGACGAGACAGTGGTGGTGCAGTGTGGTGCCTATGTTGTAATCTGTGTAAAAAAAATTAAAAAAAAAGAAATAGGGGTAGTGATGTGGTGTTTAAAGGATAGACGTGGACACAACACAATAAGGTGTTAATTAAAAAGAAGACAGAGAAAAGGGGGAGGAGCATTATATTCACTATTGCATACCTGAGTGTTTGAGGGTGTGGAGGCAGTATTTAAAAAGTTATCTATGTAATAATATGCATCGAAGTATTTAAGTATTTAAGTGGTTTGTTTGGTTTGAATAAAGACACGGTGTCAATCAGCAACATTTCAGACCTTTGTGAATCTTTAACCACCCACAGTTGTGGTTTTCATCATTAATCTTGTGTCCATTGTGCTTCAAAGGCTTCCGATATAGAATATGTCATGTATATAGCAGTATAAATGGTCTCATCTTATTTGTTGTATTTCAAATCTATACCTAATCTTCTTGATGTTAATCTTTACAGTTCATATGGATCACTGCAGTTATCTTCCACTGAGTCTTGATTGCTGCTCTAGGCAGTGAATGAAGCCCTTTTCTGAGATAAAGGATGGTCCAGTGTTTCCTGGAGTCAAGCAGAGAATGAAGACCGCAGTTATACTCCTTTACTCAGAGGTTTCCACCAGATCTATTTGTTGTTATTAATCCTTTTTTTCAATTCTCAGTATATATATATATATATATATATATATATATATAAACAGTTTGTGAATCTGTTAATTTCTCTGCAGTAGAACAAATAAAGACATATCTTGTAAATTCTGCAGTGGTCTGGAAACTTGGCCAACTACACATCATCTGGTATTGTTGACTTCTGGATCGTTCTACATCAAAAGCAGTTTCCAAACTTGTCCGGAGTTGTTGTATTTGTACCAAAGTTATATTCACATGCAGATGCTCTTATTTCCCTAAAACATTCTTTCTTTACATCATTATCGGCTGTTCAAAATGCCAGTTTAACGTTCAATGTGTTGTCCAAGGACACTTATCATAACACACATACATAAACGACATAAAGGGGGTGAGCTGAGTTTTGTTTTGTTTGATTGGTTTGGGATTCGCTCCTGCTGCTCTTGTGCAACACCTTGTTGGTGTTCCAAGGTTGATTACCACACTTTTACCACATGTAGCACAGCTGAGAAAACATAAGAAAGCAACAAAGCAGCTTAAGGATGCAAAATGTGTAGGGTGAACATATAAAGAATCAATTTTCAAAAACCAAAGAGTTTTTTTTGATGAAAACAGAAGAAATGATTAAGTATAGATGTAGGCAGAATCCAAAAGGAAGGCATTGCAGTGAAGGAGCCAGAACAAAGCACTGCTAAAGGAGTGAAAAAAGAGAGGACCTAGATAATCAGACGCTTGGAAGTTGGTCCGACGTCTGGAAGCGGGTCTGACTTTTGGAAGCTAGTCCGGCTTCTGGAAGCTGGTCCGACTTCTGGAAGGTGGTCCCATGTCTGTAAGCTGCTGCGACTTCTGGAAGCTAGTTCGATGTCTGGAAGCCGGTCAGAGTCTGGAAGCTGCCATGTCTGGAAGCTGTTGCAACTTCTGGAAGCTGGTCCGACTTCTGGAAGCTGGTCCTATGTCTGGAAGCTGGTCAGCGTCTGGAAGCTGCTGCAACTCTGGAATCTGGTCTGTCGTCTGGAAGCTGGTCTGACTTCTGGAAGCTGGTTCGACGTCTGGAAGCTGGTCTGACGTCTGGAAGCCAGTCAGCATCTCGAAGCTGCTGCGACTTCTGGAAGCTGGTTGGACTTCTGGAAGCTGGTCCGACTACTAGAAGCTGGTCAGCGTCTGTAAGCTGCTGCAACGTCTGGAAGCTGGTCCGACTTCTGGAAGCTGGTCCGACTTCTGGAAGCTGGTCGGACGTCTAAAAGCTGGTCAGCATCTGGAAACTACTGCAACTTCTGGAAGCTGGTTTGACTTCTGGAAGCTGGGCCAACTACTAGTAGCTGGTCAGCGTCTGGAAACTGCTGCAACTTCTGGAAGCTGGTTTGAATTCTGGAAGCTGGTGTGACTTCTGGAAGCTGGTCCGACTTCTAGGAGCTGGTCAACGTCTTTAAGCTGCTGCAACTTCTGGAAGTTGGTCCGACGTCTGAAAGCCGGTCCGACGTCTGGAAGCTGCTGCGGACTCTGGAAACTGTTGCAACTTCTTGATGCTGGTCCTACTTCTGGAAGCTGGTCCGACTTCTAGGAGCTGCTCAGCGTTTGGAAGCAGCTGTGACTTCTGGAAGCTGGTCTGACATCTGGAAGCTGGTCAGTGTCAGTAAGCTCCTGCGACTTCTGGAAGCCGGTCAGCGTCTGGAAGCTGCTCCGACCTCTGGAAGCTGGTCCGACTTCTGGAAGCTGTTCAGCATCTGTAAGCTGCTGCAAATTCTGGAAGCTGGTCCGACGTCTGGAAGCAGTTGCGACTTCTGGAAGCTGGTCCGACTTCTGGAATGTGGTCCCATGTCTGTAAGCTGCTGCGACTTCTGGAAGCCAGTCAGCGTCTGGAAGCTGCTGCAACTACTGGAAGCCAGTCAGCGTCTGGAAGCTGCTGCGACTTCTGGAATCTGGTTTGACGTCTGGAAGCCGGTCAGAGTCTGGAAGCTGCCACTTCTGGAAGCTGTTGGAACTTCTGGAAGCTGGTCCGACTTCTGGAAGCTGGTCCTATGTCTGGAAGATGGTCAGCGTCTGGAAGCTGCTGCAAATCTGGAATCTGGTCTGTCATCTGGAAGCTGGTCTGACTTCTGGAAGCTGGTCCGACTTCTGGAAGCTGGTCGGACGTCTAAAAGCTGGTCAGCGTCTGGAAGCTGCTGCGACTTCTGGAAACTGCTGCAACTTCTGGAAGCTGGTTTGACTTCTAGAAGATAGCATTGCAGTGAAGGAGCCAAAACAAAGTCCTTATCAACAAAAGCACTGCTAAAGGAGAGAAAAAAGAGAGGACCTAAATAATCAGACGCTTGGAAGTTGGTCCGACGTCTGGAAGCGGGTCTGAATTCTGGAAGCCGATCCGACTTCTAGGAGCTGGTCAGCGTCTGCAAGCTGGACCGACAGACAGGAGCCTGTTCGACATCTGGAAGCTGGTCAGCGTCTGGAAGCTTATACGACATCTGGAAGCTGTTGCAACTTCTGGAAGCTGTTGCACCTTCTGGAAGCTGCTGCGACTTCTGGAAGCTGGTCCGATGTCTGGAAGCTGGTCCGACATCTGGAAGCTGCTGCGACCTCTGAAAGCTGTTGCAACTTCTGGAAGCTGTTGCAACTTCTGGAAGCTGGTCCGACTTCTTGAAACTGGTGCGACTTCTGGAAGCTGGTCTGTTGTCTGGAAGCTGGTCCGACTTCTGGAAGCCAGTCAGCGTCTGGAAGCTGCTGCGACTTCTGGAAGCTGGTCCGACTTCTGGAAGCTGGTCCGACTTCTGGAAGCTGGTCCGACTTCTGGAAGCTGGTCCGACGTCTGGAAGCTATTCCGACGTCTGGAAGCTATTCCGACGTCTGGAAGCTGTTTAGCGACTTTAAAGAACCTGTCCGACATCTGGAAGCTGGTCCGACTTTAAAGAACCTGTCTGACATCTGGAAGTTGGTCAGTGTCTGGACAGCTGCGACCTCTGGAAGCTGGTCCGACGTCTGAAAGCTGGTCAGCGTTTCGAAGCTGCTGCAACTTCTAGAAGCTGGTCTGACGTCTGGAGGCTGGTTCGACTTCAAGGAGCCAGTCAGGGTCTGGAAGCTGCTGCGAGTTCTGGACTCTGCTACAACATCTGGAAGCTGGTCCGACTTCTGGAAGCTGGTCCGACGTGTGGAAGCAGCTCCGACTTCTGGAAGCTGCTGCAAATTCTGGAAGGTGGTCCGATTTCTGGAAGCTGGTCTGACATCTGGAAGCTGGTCAGCGTCTGGAAGCTGCTGCGACCTCTGGATGACGGTCAGCGTCTGGAAGTTGTTCAGCGTCTGCAAGCAGCTGCGACTTCTGGAAGCTGGTCCGACTTCTGGAAGGTGGTCTGACTTCTGGAATCTGGTACGACTTCTGGAAGCTGTTCAGCGTCTGGAAGATGCTGCAATTTCTGGAAGCTGGTATGACGTCTGTAAGCAGCTGCGACTTCTGGAAGCTGGTCCAACTTCTGGAAGGTGGTCAGATGTCTGGAAGCTGGTCCGACATCTGGAAGCTGGTCGGCGTCTGTAAGCTGCTGTGACTTCTGGAAGCCGGTCCGACGTCTGGAAGCTGGTCTTACTTCTGGAAGCTGGTGCGACGTCTGCAAGCAGCTGCGGCTTCTAGAAGCTGGTCCGACTTCTGGAAGGTGGTCCGATGTCTGGAAGCAGCTGTGACTTCTAGAAGCCGGTCAGTGCCTGGAAGCTGGTCTTACTTCTGGAAGTTGGTCCGACGTCTGGAAGCTGTTCAGCGTCTGCAACCAGCTGCGACTTCTGGAAGCTGGTATGACGTCTGTAAGCAGCTGCGACTTCTGGAAGCTGGTCCAACTTATGGAAGGTGGTCAGATGTCTAGAAGCTGGTCCGACGTCTGGAAGCTGCTCGGCGTCTGTAAGCTGCTGTGACTTCTGGAAGCCGGTCAGCATCTGGAAGTTGATCTGACTTGTAGTAGCTGGTCTGACGTCAGGAAGCTAGTTCGACATCTGGAAGCTGGTCGGCGTCTTGAAGCCTCCATGACTTCTGGAAGGTGGTCCGACTTATAGAAGCTGGTTTTACCTTTGGAAGCTGGTCTGACTTCTGGAAGCTGCTGCAAATTCTGGAAGGTGGCCTGATGTCTGTAAGCTGGTCCGGCTTTTAGCAGCTGGTTTGCATCTATAAGCTGCTGCAACTTCTGGAACCTGGTTCGAGTTCAGGAAGCTGTTTCGACTTCTGAAAGCTGTTCAGTGTCTGGAAGCTGGACTGACGTCTGGAAGCTGGTCTGACTTCAAAAAGCTTGTCTGACGTCTGGAAGCTGGTCTGACTTCTTGCAGCTGGTCCAACATTTGGAAGCTGGTCCGACGTCTAGAAGCTGCTCCGACTTCTGGAGGGTGGTCAGATGTCTGGAAGCTGGTCCGACGTCTGTAAGCTGGTCAGCGTCTGTAAGCTGCTGTGACTTCTGGAAGCCGATCTGACTTGTAGTAGCTGGTCCGACGTCTAGAAGCTGTTCTTACTTCTAGAAGCCGGTCAGCGGCTGGAAGCTTCTGCGACTTCTGGAAGCTGGTCCGACGTCTGGAAGCCGGTCTGACTTCTTGCAGCTGGTCCAACATTTGTAAGCTGGTCCGACATCTGGAAGCTGGTCTGAAGTCTGGAAGCCGGTCAGCATCTTGAAGCTGCTGCGACTTCTGGAAGCTGGTCAGCGTCTTGAAGCTGGTCCGACGTCTGGAAGCTGGTCCGACGTCTTGAAGCTGGTCCGACGTCTGAAAGCTGGTCAACGTATGGAAGGTGGTCCGACTTTTAGGAGCTGATCAGTTGTCTGTAAGCAGCTGCGACTTCTGGAAGCTGGTCCGACATCTGGAAGCTGGTCAGCATTTGGAAGCTGATGCGACTTCTGGAAGCTGGTCTGACGTCTGGAAGGTGGTCCGACTTCCAGGAACCGGTCCGACATCTGGAAGCTGGTAAGCGTCTGTAAGCTGATACGACATCTGGAAGGTGGTCCGACTTCTGGAAGCTTCTGCGACCTCTGGAAGCTGTTGCAACTTCTGGAAGCTGGTCTTACTTCTAGCAGGTGGTCCAACATTTGGAAGCTGGTCCGACGTCTGGAAGCCGGTCATCGTCTGGAAGCTGCTGCGACTTCTGGACGCTGGTCAGTGTCTGGAAGCTGGTCCAACGTCTGAAAGCTGGTCAACGTCTGGAAGGTGGTCCGACTTTTAGGAGCTGGTCAGTTGTCTGTAAGCTGCTGCGACTTCTTGAAGTTGGTCAGCATCTGGAAACTGGTCCGACGTCCGGAAGCTGGTCCGACGTCTGGAAGCTGGTCCGACGTCTGAAAGCTGGTCAACGTCTGGAAGGTGGTCCAACTTTTAGGAGCTGATCAGTTTTGTGTAAGCAGCTGCAACGTCTGGAAGCTGGTCCGACATCTGGAAGCTGGTCAGCGTTTGGAAGCTGCTGCGAAGCTGGTCTCATGTCTGGAAGCTGGTCCGACTTCCAGGAGCCGGTCCGACATCTGGAAGCTGGTCAGCGTCTGTAAGCTGATACGACATGTGGAAGGCGGTCCGACTTCTGGAAGCTGCCGCGACCTCTGGAAGCTGCTGTGACCTCTGGAAACTGTTGCAACTTCTGGAAGCTGTTCAGCGTATGGAAGATGCGGAAAGTTCTGGAAGCTGGTCCATCTTCTGGAGGCTGGTCCGACGTCTGGAAGCTGGTCAGAGTCTGTAAGCTTCTGCGACTTCTGGAAGCTGGTTCGATGTCTGGAAGCCGCTCAGCGTCTTCTGGAAGCTAGTCTGAAGTCTGGAAGCTGGTCAGCGTCTGGAAACTGCTGCGGCCTCTGGAAGCTGCTACCTCCTTCTACTGATTTGTTTCTTATTCTGAGCTAAATAATGACGTAAGAAAGTAAGTCAGTTTTATTTATATTGCAACACAGAGGGCTCCACAAAAACATGAAAATGTCACTATCAACATGCAGCATCAACTTCTGTGCAGCACATTCAACATTACAGTCAGCTGTGTGGGAGGACAGGTTAAACAGCTGTGTCGTACTGCTACAGGCACCAATTGAAGATTAATCCCACCGACACGCAAAGTGCAGTTACATCTCGACATTAACACCTACTCACTCTTATTTCTTTGCAAATGATGATCTTTCTGTTTGAAGTCTTGAAAGAATATATTAAGAAAATATATATGTATGTATATACACACACACACACACACACACACATATATATGTATATATACACATATATATGTATAGTGTATATACTACATATACTAGACTATATACTGTATATACTACACTATATACTAAAATACTACATTATATACTACATATACTACAATATATTTTATATGTACTATTCAATTCAATTCAATTTTATTTATATAGCGTCTATTACAACACAAGTTGTCTCTAGGATCTTTCCAGAGACCCAGAACATGACCCCCGAGCAATTATTACATAAACAGCGGCAGGTAAAAACTCCCCTAGTGGAAGAAAAACCGTAAGCCAAACAGTGGCAGGAAAAACTCCTCTTTAAGAGGAAAGAAACCTGGATCAGGACCTGGATCATGAGGGGGGACCCTCCTGCTGAAGACCAGCCAGGTAGAGCAAGAAATAAGAAAGAATAGAGACATAGAGACACCGTCAAAGGTACAAGATAGGATACATTAGTAACTGTCCTTGGTAGTCCAATTAGACTTCTGTGAATATGGGTGATATATGGATAGACGGTGATACAAGGGGATGAGGACTGCAGGTCGGGATGTCAGCAAGTATCCAACAGACATCCATACAGACAGGTGGAGGTGACACTGGGATGGTCAGAGGTGGAACTGCAGGTCAGCAAGCAGCTCTTGAGGTTCTGGTCTGCAGAACAGAAGAGAAAAAGAGGAGACAGACCAGCACAACAAACTACAATTCAATTTCAATTTCCTGCTCTCCTTACGTGTATCTAACGCAATTCAGCAGTAAGCCTAACTCCTTTTGGAAACATGAGCAGAGTCAGGAAGTAGCGTCCATAGCTCCAAATTTATTGCTCCAACAATGTCTCCAAAACAGAGTAAAAAACTGTAAAACAGAAAATAACCTGACCTTAGAACAGTCAAAATATGAACAACATTAGCTTACATACGACGCTTCATCCACCATCGTTTAAACCTTCTTTACACAAACGGTTTTACAAAAATAACGATCCGATATCGTACTTCTAGTAAAAATAAAGCAACTTACAGACGATGATGTCAAAAGCCTGAACACAGAAGCAGATGTCAAAGGATGATCTCATGTTCATGCGCTCGCTGCGCTCTAGTCTGGGTATGGTGGGTTCGTTTGTGGGAGCAAGTCTGGCTTTCCCTAGAATGAAACCCACATGAACTTGACCATCTTCATCTGTAGTTTTGAGATATGATACTGCACCAATAGCTTTTGTGGAAGCGTCAGAGAAGATGCAGATTTCTCTTTGCTTAGCTCTGGAAGAAGAGGTGGGGGTGTAAGCGCGAGGAATATGAAGGTGTTCAAGTTCCTGTAGCAAGTCTCTCCATGTCTTCCACACCTCGTGTTTCTCTTGGGGAAGTGGAGCATCCCAATCTCTTCCCTCTAATGTGAGTTGTCGTAGCAGAAATTTCCCTTGAATAGTCACAGGGGCCACAAACCCGAGAGGGTCGAAGAGACTGTTTATGGTGGAGAGGACTCCTTGACATGTGAATGGCTTGTCACTGATGGATGCTTGAAATGTAAAGGTATCCATTTCTATTTCCCAGCTCAGACCAAGACTGCGTTGTGCAGGGACTGTTTCTGCACCCAAGCGGAGTTCTTTAACGTCCTTGGCGTGATCCACTGCTGGGAACGCTTGTAAAACTCTGATGCTGTTAGATGCAATCTTGTGGAGTCTCAGGTTTGACTCTGAGAGGGAAGCCTGGGTTTTCTGTAACAGACTGATCGCTTCTTGCTCAGTGGGTGTAGAGACAAGTCCGTCGTCTACGTAAAACTCACGCCTCACGAAGTGTCTAGTGTCTGATCCATACTCCTGTTCTCCACTCATTGCTGCTCTTCTGAGGCAGTATGTGGCCACAGCTGGAGAAGGGCTATTTCCGAACACATGAACTCTCATCCGGTACTCAACAATGTCCTTACTGGGGTCATTATCTCGAAACCAAAGGAAACGCAGGTAGTCTCTGTGGTCTTCTCTCACTACAAAACAATGAAACATTTGTTCAATGTCTGCCATCACGCCTACTCTTTCCCTCCTAAATCGAATAAGGACGCCCAAGAGGCTGTTGTTGAGGTCGGGTCCGGTGAGCAGAATGTTATTGAGGGAGATGCCGTTGCATTTTGCACTAGAGTCAAATACAACTCTGATCTTTTCAGGTTTTTTGTGGTGATAGGCTCCAAAACGATGGCAAATACCAACACTTCTTTCCATCTGGCAGTGGAGGTGCTGGCTCCGCATGATTGTTGTCAAATACATTTTGCATGAAGGCAACATACTGCTCTTTCATCTTTGGCTTACGCTTTAGTGTGGGTTGTAGCAAAGAGAACGTGTCATGGGTTGGTTGTGATTGTTTGTCAGAGGAGGTCTCGGTGACCTGAAAGGGAGAGGAGCAACCCAGCTGTTGGACTCATCCTGAAAAACTTGTTCATCCATTACTTTGAGAAACTGTTCATCTTCTATTGAGAAAGCACGCTTGTCGTCATTTGGAGTTATTGCAAAGACTGTGAGGCCGAGAGTGTCGGTGTCCGTAGTCCTGTTACTGCAACTGTGAGTGAATCCATTAGCTTGACTGGAGGTAATTACTTGTTTAAGATGGATGTGATTCATGCAGGGCTCAAAAAGAGTGGGTCTGCCATCTTCTAGTATGTTTGTTTTGCAATTGTAGACTGTTGGCTTATGGACCTTTCCCAAACACACATCGCCAACCAACACCCAGCCAAGGTCTAGTTTTTGTGCAAGGGTGTATCTCCAGGGCCATTAATCTGGTGTCTCACTTTGTGAGCACGGAGAATGTCACGGCCTAGAAGAAGAAGGATCTGAGCGTCGTCATCCAGAGCTGGTATTTCCTTGGCAAGAACCCTGAGATGAGGATAGTGGAGCGCAGCCTCAGGCGTCGGTATTTCCTCAAGATTGTCTGGTAAATCGTCACATTCAATTAGTTCTGGGAGTGAGAGGCTAATACCACCCGTAGCTGCTTCAATTTGGAATCATGTTGCCCTCCTGCCGACTGTTGTGGTGAGGCCTGCACAAGTTTTTAGCATGTAGGAGTACGCGTCCACTTGGATCTTAAACATCTCAAAAAACTGTGACCTGACAAGAGATCTATTGCTCTGATCATCGAGCATCGCATACATCTTCACAGCTTTTCCCGGGTGATTCTTTGGATAGACTTTGACAAGGCAGATCTTTGAGCAGGATTTTGACTTGATTTTGTTTCCACTGACTTCGGTGCACAAAGGACCGATAACTGGAGTAGCTGTGCTATCCTCATTCTCGTGAGGGATTTGATGGTTTGCTCGCACATTTGGGTGGACCAGGGTGAAGAGCTGTTATGTGACTTTCACTGTCGCACTCGTCACATTTCACCGTGACTTTGCAGTCGCGAGCTAGATGAGAAGAGGACGAGCAACATCTAAAACAAATGCCTTGTTCCCTTAAGAAAGTCTTTCTTCCTTCCAGAGTCTTTAGTCTGAAGCCACGGCACTTCTTTAGGGGGTGTGGCTTATTGTGGATAGGACACTGTTTGGTTATGTCATCTTTTGATGCTGCTTCGTTAAGAGTTGTGACGTTGATGACCTTAGTTTTGCGCACTGAGATTACTGTTCTGGGATTGATACGCTTTGGATATGTGCGTTCTGCTTGGAGGTTGTTTACCACAGGTGTGAAACTAGGATCGTTTCTCATTTTAGCTTGATAACAGACGAAGGAAGTGAAATAGGAGAATGGTGGATAACTGACTTGATAATTCGCTTTGTAGTTTGATCCCTGGGTGAGCCACTTTTCTTGAAGGTTATATAGCAACTTCTCCACAATCGGTATTATGCCACGTGCGGTGTCTAGGTATGCCAAGCCTGACAAGTAGCCATGCTCTTTGGCTGAGAGTAGCTCATTTAAGAGATATCCCAGATCCCTCAACTTGTGACTGTCCTTATTTGTGATCTTGGAGAAGTTGTCAAGCTTTGTAAAAAGAGCACTCTCTATCACTTCCGGAGCCCCATAACATTCGTCAAGTCTTTTCCATACTGATTTCAATGCAGCTACTGGATTAGCTAGATTGACTGCTCTCAGTCGTTTGGCGTGTTCAGCTGATTCGTTCCCAAGCCATTTTGAGAGTAGCTCCAGTTGCTACTTGCTGTTAGATCCAAGTCTTTGATTGTGTTCGAAAAAGAGGACTTCCATGCTCTGTATGTTTCTGGGCGGTCGTCAAAGTGTGAAAGACCCGTGCTAAGCTGAATACTTTGCCATGTCCATGAAGGCTGACGGCTCTGGAACACTTGTATGGGATGTTTTGATGTACTTTGGTAAATCTACCCTGGGCTTAGGAATGTTACGCTGAAAGTGAAAGAAACAAACATAAAAATGACAAGACAAGTTTGTTTGTATAGCACAATTCAATAAGAAGGCCAGTCAAAGTGCTTTGCAGATACATTAAATCATCACATAAAATGCATGTTTTATGTTTAAGCAAAGAATCAGTAAAATAAAACAAAAGGGAGAAAAATTACATTTTGTACCAAAACACACTCAATATTTTGGTATTTATCCAGGACCAGACCAGATGGGACTCCAACCCAAGTCGAGTTTACAAGGTTCAAACCTGGGGGAGTCCAACCCAAACACAATTTACATGATTCAAACATGACGAGGTTTTGAAACTCAAGCTTAACAGTACCAGTGCAGAAAAGAGTTTAAAAGCAGTAAATAAGTTGGACCCCTGCCTTCCACCTTTAATGAGCTGTGACCGACTCCAGCAGAACCCTGTGACCCTGTATAGGAATAAACAGGTACAGAAACGATCATCAAATTCAGTCCAAAACTGACAAACATCTGTATTAATGTTTGTTATCACTTGAATTATTTAACAGAAACAATCCATTTAAATAATCCATTTACATTTAACTTTTTTTTTTAGTTTAAAGAAGGGTTGTATGCAGACAGGAAGAGTTTTACTGAACAAATGAAACATTTACAAATATAATAATAATGCAAAGAAAAACTACCGCACACAGAGAGAGTCTCATCCAGTACTTGACGTATATTCTGTACTGTGCTACATTTTATTCTTTACATGATAAAATGTTTGGTTCAATTAATAATGGCAGTGAAGTTTGCTTCTGGTTTACAGAAGTTTAAAAAAGAAAAAGGAAAGAAGGTTGATCCCAACTGGAAGTTGGTTCCACAGGGATGGTCCTGATAACAGAAAGCCGTCCTCCAGATCTACATCTGGATCTTCTAGGAACTACGAGTAAACCTGCACTCTGAGAACGGAGAGCTCTATTAGGAACGTACGGTTCTATCAGGTCTTGCAAATATCATGGCGCTAGGCCATTTTGGACTTTATATGCCAGTAATAAAACTTTAAATTGGATTCTAAATTTTACGGGGAGCCAATGGAGGGAAGCTAAAACTGGAGAGACGTGCTGAGTCCACTCTTAAAGTGACATTATCTCAAGTTTTTTTCATTGTTTTATTACTTTCTGAAGATGGGCTCTGATCCTTGAATCTCCCCTCTCAGAAACAAATGGGTGAATTGAATGAATGAATTTGTTTATGCATGTGTGGCAAAGCCATCAACTTCCTGTTTCACAGAGAAGGACACAGCTGGACGAACATCCACGAAACGTCATGTGTTGACAACAGTTTGGAGTATATTCAGTGAGAAACTGAATCGACTGATGAAGCATTTTGTAAGTACAGGCTGGAACGTCACTAACATTATTTTCCTTTACCAGAAGGTGGCGCTGTGGAGTTCGTCCAAGATCGTCAGATCCACTTCTTCAGAGTGGAAGCCTCATCAAACACAGATTCTGAGAAGATGGAGCTTGACTGCAGCGTCCAGTAAGATCCACCATCAAAAATTAGAACAAGGAGCTTCTATTGCTGTATTTTAAATGCATGATGGATTAAGAGGACTTTGATACTTAAATATGTGAAAAAAAACCAATGTAAACTCACATTGACTGTGCACGATCCCTGTTGTAACACAGAACACTGTGTTGAAAAAGGAGTGAATTTCAACTTTTGGTCAGTTCAATCTTTTTTTTTTTAATGAATTGTAACGACTTTCTGACCAACTCTGCTAAAAATCTTCTCTGATGGAGGTGAAACCTCGTGACAATCTCTCATTACGGTATGTTGATCATTTACTATGTTAGTTTTTTACATCAAATTCTCATTATTTAAGATTGTTGTTCTTTCAACTGCAAATTATATCTTTTTCCTTACAAGATTTCCATTTCATTGATTCATTTCAGACACGTCAAAACCATTGTGTAAAGCATAATAACGTTGACACTAGTATGAATCTATAAATAAATAAATATACATATACACACGTGCATACACACACATTTGAACATACAGAAGCCCTTGAAAGTAAATCTTAAACGGATCTGTTATGAATTTATGTACAAAAATAAATCTATACCCAATGTGCACACACCTATCTATAAATAAATACCGATATACATGCACACACATAGACAATCACATAACACATCTGTCCTGTCTGAAAAGGGACAGGAAGAAGTAAAACCTAGTTCCTTTTGAAGTCTACAAAAGAAAAACATGAAGATCATATTGATGGCGTTAAGGTAAGTCAGTCATTTTCTGTTTTATCATCTCTTAACAGTAAAATACTAACTACCATCCATATTCACACCAATATTTCCTTGTTTGAATTGGATGTAGTTTTTTTTTCCAGATTGAAATTGCGATGGGGATTGTTTTTCTTTGAAGATTTTCAATGATTTTCTCCTTTTTATGTAAGGTACTTTCTTTTTTTTAATCAAATGATAAAAGTGATGTAGGGACTCGAACCAAAACAGGATTTAGAGGATTCAAACCTGAGGGACTTTAACCAAAATGAAATGACTTTTAAGGTCATAAGGATTAGTTCAATTTACTGTTGTCATTGATCAGTTTGTTACAAGTTATAGTAATTCAGCTGGTGTAATATAACTTTATATTAAAGTGTAATGACATATGACGTATAATAAACCACCGGTTGTAAATTAGGTCCTGAACGTCCCTCGGGGGGAATCAAGTCTGTTTTTGTATCCCGCCGACCACAAACTCCGGATCCAGTTTTTCACCGGAGTCCGTCCCTGCTGTCACACAACCACAGCTGAACTTCATCGGTAGTCCTTCGTTCGTTTTCAGGATTGATTTGACCATGTCAGTGGTTGAAAACGTGTGGATTTTAAGACATAAAGAAGCCACAAACAGGTAAAAACGCGCCACATTTCTGCCAGCTTCAATTCAACCAGCGGCCACAATCACGGCCAAAACCACCACAAACAATCAGACCTGACACCGACACACAGCCGACACTTTGCGGAGAAACACTCACGAGTGAAACAGCGACAGGATTAATGTCTGGCAGCAGCAGAGGACTCTAACCATATCAGGATTTAGAGGATTCAGACATGAGGGACTCGAAGGAAAAACTGGATTTAGAGGATTCAGACATGAGGGACTCGAAGGAAAAACTGGATTTAGAGGATTCAGACATGAGGGACTCGAAGGAAAACTGGATTTAGAGGATTCAAACCTGAGGGACTCGAAGGAAAACTGGATTTAGAGGATTCAAACCTGAAGGACTTGAACCAAAATGGAATTTAGAGGATTCAAACCTGAGGGACTCTAATCAAAACAGGATTTATAAGTTTCAGACCAGAAGGACTCTAACCATATCAGGATTTAGAGGATTCGAACCTGAGGGAGTCGAACAAAAAACAGGATTTGGAAGATTTGAACCTGAGGGACTTGAACCAAAACACATTTTAGTGGATTCCAACCTGAAGCATTGTTGTGGATCAAGGAATTGAACCCCAGAGCAGAGAGCCAAGGAAAGTGGAACTGATTTATTTATAACAAGGAACAAAACTATTGCAGTCCAACTAGGCAGGAACAAAGCTTGGCAGACGTAGAATCCCCATAGCTGAACTGAACTGAACTTGACTTGACTTGACTTGACTTGACTTGACTTGACTTGACTTGACTTGACTTGACTTGACTTGACTTGATTCTTGGAATCGGACGCAATCTTCTGGTAACCAGGAGCGGTGAGAAGGCCTGGTAAATAGGTTGAGGCTGATGAGGGGATTGAGTGCAGGTGTCCGAAATGGCTGGCCACGCCCCTGCCATCCACATGGTCTGCAACACAAAGAAGGGGAGGGGAAAAACACCACAGAGCAAAACAAAAAAAGTTTTTAGAGGATACAAACCTGAGGGACTTGAACCTAAACTGGATTTAGAGGACTCAAACCTAAAGGACTTTAACCAAAACTGAATTTTAAGGGATACAAACCATAAGGACTAAAACCAAAAAATAATTTATAGAAAAGAAACCTGAGGGACTCGAAGGAAAAATGATTAATAGGATTTGGAAATGAAGAACTCTAACCATATCAGGATTTAGAGGATTCGAACCTGAGGGACTTGAGCCAATACAGGATTTAAAGGATTCAGACCTAAGGGACTTTTACCAAAACGGAACTTAGAGGATACCAACCTAATGGACTCGATCCAAAACGGAATTTATAAGATTCACACCTGAGGGACTTTTACCAAAACTGGATTTAGAGGATTTAAACCTCAGGAACTCTAACCAAAAAAGGATTTAGAGAATACAAACCTAAAAAATATGAACCAAAACATGATTTAGTGGATTCGACAATGAGGGACTCTAACCAAAACTGGATTTAGAGGATTCAAACCTGAGGGACTCGAACCAAAAGTGAATTTAGAGGATTCAAACCTGAAGGACTCTAACCAAAACAGAATTTAGAGGATTCAAACCTGAGGGACTTGAACCAAAAAAGGATTTAGAGGATTTGAACCTGAGGGACTCGAACAAAAACAGGATTTGGAAGATTCAAATCTGACGGACTTGAACCAAAACAGGATTAAGAGGATTCAAACCTCAGGAACTCTAACCAAAAAAGGATTTAGAGGATACAACCTTAGGGACACGAACCAAAAGTGGATTTAGAGGATTCAAACCTGAAGGACTCTAACCAAAACAGAATTTATAGGATTCAAACCTGATAACTCGAACCAAAACACATTTTAGTGGATTCCAACGTGAAGCATACTAACCAAAAAAGGATTTGGAGGATACAAACCTGAGGGACTTGAACCTAAACTGGATTTAGAGGACTCAAACCTAAAGGACTTTAACGAATACAGAATTTTAAGGGATACAAACCGTAAGGACTCAAACCAAAATGGAATATATAGGATACAAACCTGAGGGACTCTAACAGAAACTGGATTTAGAAAATTCAAACCTGAGGGACTCGAACCAAAACTGGATTTAGAAAATTCAAACCTGAGGGACTCTAACCAAAACAGGATTTATGGGAATCTAAACTCAGGCACTCTAACCGAAATAGGATTTATAGGTTTCAGACCAGAAAGACTCTAACCATATCAGGATTTAGAGGATTTGAACCTGAGGGACTCGAACAAAAACAGGATTTGGAAGATTCAAATCTGACGGACTTGAACCAAAACAGGATTAAGAGGATTCAAACCTCAGGAACTCTAACCAAAAAAGGATTTAGAGGATACAACCTTAGGGACACGAACCAAAAGTGGATTTAGAGGATTCAAACCTGAAGGACTCAAACCAAAACTGGATTTAGAGGATTTAAACCTGAGGGACTCGAACCAAAACTGGATTTAGAGGATTCAAACCTGAGGGTCTCTAACCAAAATGGAATTTATAGGATTCAAACCAGAGGTACTTTTACCCAAACTGGATTTATATGAATTCGGACCTGAAGTACTTTTACAAAAACAAGATTTAGAAGATTTAAACTTCAGGAACTCTAACCAAAAAAGGATTTAGAGGATACAACCTGAGGGACTCGAACCAAAAGTGAATTTAGAGGATTCAAACCTGAAGGACTCTAACCAAAACAGAATTTAGAGGATTCAAACCTGAGGGACTTGAACCAAAAAAGGATTTAGAGGATTTGAACCTGAGGGACTCGAACAAAAACAGGATTTGGAAGATTCAAATCTGACGGACTTGAACCAAAACAGGATTAAGAGGATTCAAACCTCAGGAACTCTAACCAAAAAAGGATTTAGAGGATACAACCTTAGGGACACGAACCAAAAGTGGATTTAGAGGATTCAAACCTGAAGGACTCTAACCAAAACAGAATTTATAGGATTCAAACCTGATAACTCGAACCAAAACACATTTTAGTGGATTCCAACGTGAAGCATACTAACCAAAAAAGGATTTGGAGGATACAAACCTGAGGGACTTGAACCTAAACTGGATTTAGAGGACTCAAACCTAAAGGACTTTAACGAATACAGAATTTTAAGGGATACAAACCGTAAGGACTCAAACCATCCATCCATCCATTATCTATACCCGCTTTATCCGTTTCCGGGTCACGGGGGTCTGTCGGAGCCTATCCCGACGCATATCAGGCGAAAGGCAGGGGTACACCCTGGACAGGTCGCCAGTCTATCCAGGGCCACATAGAAGACAAACAACCAATCACACTCACATTCACACCTAGGGAGAATTTAGAAAGATCAATTAACCTACACTGCATGTTTTTGGACTGTGGGAGGAAGCCGGAGTACCCGGAGGAAACCCACGCAAGCACGGGGAGAACATGCAAACTCCACACAGAAAGACCCACCGGGCCGGGAATTGAACCGGGAACCTTCTTGCTGTGAGGCAACAGTGCTAACCACTAAGCCACCGTGCTGCTCAGGACTCAAACCAAAATGGAATATATAGGATACAAACCTGAGGGACTCTAACAGAAACTGGATTTAGAAATTCAAACCTGAGGGACTCGAACCAAAACTGGATTTAGAAAATTCAAACCTGAGGGACTCTAACCAAAACAGGATTTATGGGAATCTAAACTCAGGCACTCTAACCGAAATAGGATTTATAGGTTTCAGACCAGAAAGACTCTAACCATATCAGGATTTAGAGGATTTGAACCTGAGGGACTCGAACAAAAACAGGATTTGGAAGATTCGAACCTGAGGGACTTGAACCAAAACACATTTTAGTGGATTCCATCCTGAAGCATACTAACCCAAAAAAGTTTTTAGATGATACAAACCTGAGGGACTCTAACCAAAACTGGATTTAGAGGATTCACAACTAAAGGACTTTTACCAAAACGGAACTTAGAGGATACCAACCTGATGGACTCGATCCAAAACGGAATTTATAAGATTCACACCTCAGGGACTTTTACCAAAACTGGATTTAGAGGATTTAAACCTCAAGAACTCTAACCAAAAAAGGATTTAGAAAATACCACCTGAGGGACTTGAACAAAAAGTGGATTTAGAGGATTCCAACCTGACGGACTCTAACCAAAACTGGATTGAGAAGATACAAACCTGAGGGACTCGAACAAAAACAGGATTTAGAGGATTCGACCCTGAGGGACTTGAACCAAAACAAGATTTAGAGGATTCAAACCTGAGGGACTTGAACCTAAACTGGATTTAGAGGTGTCAAACCTAAAGAACTTTAACCAAAATGGAATTTTAAGGGATACAAACCGTAAGGACTCAAACCAAAATGGAATTTATAGGATACAAACCTGAGGGACTCTAACCAAAACATGATTTAGAGAATTTAAACCTGAAGGACTCTAACCATATCGGGATTTAGAGGATTCGAACCTGAGGGACTTGATCCAATACAGGATTTAAAGGATTCAGACCTGAGGGACTTTTACCAAAACTGGATTTATAGGATTCAAACCTGAGGGACATTTACCAACCAGGATTTAGAGGATTCAAACGTGATGCACTCTAACCAAAATGGAATTTAGAGAAGTCAAACCTAAAAAATATGAACCAAAACATGATTTAGTGGATTCGACAATGAGGGACTCTAACCAAAACTGGATTTAGAGAATTCAAACCTGAGGGACTCTAACCAAAACGGAATTTATAGGATTCAAACCAGAGGTACTTTTACCCAAACTGGATTTATATGAATTCGGACCTGAAGTACTTTTACAAAAACAGGATTTAGAAGATTTAAACTTCAGGAACTCTAACCAAAAAAGGATTTAGAGGACTCAAACCTGAGGAACTCGAACCAAAAGTGAATTTAGAGGATTCAAACCTGAAGGACTCTAACCAAAACAGAATTTAGAGGATTCAAACCTGAGGGACTTGAACCAAAAAAGGATTTAGAGGATTTGAACCTGAGGGACTCGAACAAAAACAGGATTTGGAAGATTCAAATCTGACGGACTTGAACCAAAACAGGATTAAGAGGATTCAAACTTCAGGAACTCTAACCAAAAAAGGATTTAGAGGATACAACCTTAGGGACACGAACCAAAAGTGGATTTAGAGGATTCAAACCTGAAGGACTCTAACCAAAACTGAATTTATAGGATTCAAACCTGATAACTCGAACCAAAACACATTTTAGTGGATTCCAACGTGAAGCATACTAACCAAAAAAGGATTTGGAGGATACAAACCTGAGGGACTTGAACCTAAACTGGATTTAGAGGATTCGAACCTGAGGGACTTGATCCAATACAGGATTTAAAGGATTCAGACCTGAGGGACTTTTACCAAAACTGGATTTATAGGATTCAAACCTGAGGGACATTTACCAACCAGGATTTAGAGGATTCAAACGTGAGGCACTCTAACCAAAATGGAATTTAGAGAAGTCAAACCTAAAAAATATGAACCAAAACATGATTTAGTGGATTCGACAATGAGGGACTCTAACCAAAACTGGATTTAGAGAATTCAAACCTGAGGGACTCGAACCAAAACTGGATTTAGAGAATTCAAACCTGAGGGACTTGAACCTAAACTGGATTTAGAGGACTCAAACCTAAAGGAGTTTAACGAATACAGAATTTTAAGGGATACAAACCGTAAGGACTCAAACCAAAATGGAATATATAGGATACAAACCTGAGGGACTCTAACAGAAACTGGATTTAGAAAATTCAAACCTGAGGGACTCGAACCAAAACTGGATTTAGAAAATTCAAACCTGAGGGACTCTAACCAAAACAGGATTTATGGGAATCTAAACTCAGGCACTCTAACCGAAATAGGATTTATAGGTTTCAGACCAGAAAGACTCTAACCATATCAGGATTTAGAGGATTTGAACCTGAGGGACTCGAACAAAAACAGGATTTGGAAGATTCAAATCTGACGGACTTGAACCAAAACAGGATTAAGAGGATTCAAACCTCAGGAACTCTAACCAAAAAGGATTTAGAGGATACAACCTTAGGGACACGAACCAAAAGTGGATTTAGAGGATTCAAACCTGAAGGACTCAAACCAAAACTGGATTTAGAGGATTTAAACCTGAGGGACTCGAACCAAAACTGGATTTAGAGGATTCAAACCTGAGGGTCTCTAACCAAAATGGAATTTATAGGATTCAAACCAGAGGTACTTTTACCCAAACTGGATTTATATGAATTCGGACCTGAAGTACTTTTACAAAAACAAGATTTAGAAGATTTAAACTTCAGGAACTCTAACCAAAAAAGGATTTAGAGGACTCAAACCTGAGGAACTCGAACCAAAAGTGAATTTAGAGGAGTCAAACCTGAAGGACTCTAACCAAAACAGAATTTAGAGGATTCAAACCTGAGGGACTTGAACCAAAAAAGGATTTAGAGGATTTGAACCTGAGGGACTCGAACAAAAACAGGATTTGGAAGATTCAAATCTGACGGACTTGAACCAAAACAGGATTAAGAGGATTCAAACCTCAGGAACTCTAACCAAAAAAGGATTTAGAGGATACAACCTTAGGGACACGAACCAAAAGTGGATTTAGAGGATTCAAACCTGAAGGACTCTAACCAAAACAGAATTTATAGGATTCAAACCTGATAACTCGAACCAAAACACATTTTAGTGGATTCCAACGTGAAGCATACTAACCAAAAAAGGATTTGGAGGATACAAACCTGAGGGACTTGAACCTAAACTGGATTTAGAGGACTCAAACCTAAAGGACTTTAACGAATACAGAATTTTAAGGGATACAAACCGTAAGGACTCAAACCATCCATCCATCCATTATCTATACCCGCTTTATCCGTTTCCGGGTCACGGGGTCTGTCGGAGCCTATCCCGACGCATATCAGGCGAAAGGCAGGGGTACACCCTGGACAGGTCGCCAGTCTATCCAGGGCCACATAGAAGACAAACAACCAATCACACTCACATTCACACCTAGGGAGAATTTAGAAAGATCAATTAACCTACACTGCATGTTTTTGGACTGTGGGAGGAAGCCGGAGTACCCGGAGGAAACCCACGCAAGCACGGGGAGAACATGCAAACTCCACACAGAAAGACCCACCGGGCCGGGAATTGAACCGGGAACCTTCTTGCTGTGAGGCAACAGTGCTAACCACTAAGCCACCGTGCTGCTCAGGACTCAAACCAAAATGGAATATATAGGATACAAACCTGAGGGACTCTAACAGAAACTGGATTTAGAAAATTCAAACCTGAGGGACTCGAACCAAAACTGGATTTAGAAAATTCAAACCTGAGGGACTCTAACCAAAACAGGATTTATGGGAATCTAAACTCAGGCACTCTAACCGAAATAGGATTTATAGGTTTCAGACCAGAAAGACTCTAACCATATCAGGATTTAGAGGATTTGAACCTGAGGGACTCGAACAAAAACAGGATTTGGAAGATTCGAACCTGAGGGACTTGAACCAAAACACATTTTAGTGGATTCCATCCTGAAGCATACTAACCCAAAAAAGTTTTTTAGATGATACAAACCTGAGGGACTCTAACCAAAACTGGATTTAGAGGATTCACAACTAAAGGACTTTTACCAAAACGGAACTTAGAGGATACCAACCTGATGGACTCGATCCAAAACGGAATTTATAAGATTCACACCTCAGGGACTTTTACCAAAACTGGATTTAGAGGATTTAAACCTCAAGAACTCTAACCAAAAAAGGATTTAGAAAATACCACCTGAGGGACTTGAACAAAAAGTGGATTTAGAGGATTCAATCCTGAAGGACTCTAACCAAAACAGAATTTAGAGGATTCAAACCTGAGGGACTCGAACAAAAACAGGATTTAGAGGATTCAGACCTGAGGGACTCGAACCAAAACAGGATTTAAAGGATTCAAACCTGAAGGACTTGAACCTAAACTGGATTTAGAGGTGTCAAACCTAAAGAACTTTAACCAAAATGGAATTTTAAGGGATACAAACCGTAAGGACTCAAACCAAAATGGAATTTATAGGATACAAACCTGAGGGACTCTAACCAAAACATGATTTAGAGAATTTAAACCTGAAGGACTCTAACCATATCGGGATTTAGAGGATTCGAACCTGAGGGACTTGATCCAATACAGGATTTAAAGGATTCAGACCTGAGGGACTTTTACCAAAACTGGATTTATAGGATTCAAACCTGAGGGACATTTACCAACCAGGATTTAGAGGATTCAAACGTGATGCACTCTAACCAAAATGGAATTTAGAGAAGTCAAACCTAAAAAATATGAACCAAAACATGATTTAGTGGATTCGACAATGAGGGACTCTAACCAAAACTGGATTTAGAGAATTCAAACCTGAGGGACTCGAACCAAAACTGGATTTAGAGGATTCAAACCTGAGGGACTCGAAACAAAACTGGATTTAGAGGATTCAAACCTGAGGGTCTCTAACCAAAACGGAATTTATAGAATTCAAACCAGAGGTACTTTTACCCAAACTGGATTTATATGAATTCGGACCTGAAGTACTTTTACAAAAACAGGATTTAGAAGATTTAAACTTCAGGAACTCTAACCAAAAAAGGATTTAGAGGATACAACCTGAGGGACTCGAACCAAAAGTGAATTTAGAGGATTCAAACCTGAAGGACTCTAACCAAAACAGAATTTAGAGGATTCAAACCTGAGGGACTTGAACCAAAAAAGGATTTAAAGGATTTGAACCTGAGGGACTCGAACAAAAACAGGATTTGGAAGATTCAAATCTGACGGACTTGAACCAAAACAGGATTAAGAGGATTCAAACCTCAGGAACTCTAACCAAAAAAGGATTTAGAGGATACAAACCTTAGGGACACGAACCAAAAGTGGATTTAGAGGATTCAAACCTGAAGGACTCAAACCAAAACTGGATTTAGAGGATTTAAACCTGAGGGACTCGAACCAAAACTGGATTTAGAGGATTCAAACCTGAGGGTCTCTAACCAAAACGGAATTTATAGGATTCAAACCAGAGGTACTTTTACCCAAACTGGATTTATATGAATTCGGACCTGAAGTACTTTTACAAAAACAGGATTTAGAAGATTTAAACTTCAGGAACTCTAACCAAAAAAGGATTTAGAGGACTCAAACCTGAGGAACTCGAACCAAAAGTGAATTTAGAGGATTCAAACCTGAAGGACTCTAACCAAAACAGAATTTAGAGGATTCAAACCTGAGGGACTTGAACCAAAAAAGGATTTAGAGGATTTGAACCTGAGGGACTCGAACAAAAACAGGATTTGGAAGATTCAAATCTGACGGACTTGAACCAAAACAGGATTAAGAGGATTCAAACCTCAGGAACTCTAACCAAAGAAGGATTTAGAGGATACAACGTTAGGGACACAAACCAAAAACTGGATTTAGAGGATTCAAACCTTAAGGACTCAAACCAAAACTGGATTTAGAGGATTTAAACCTGAGGGACTCGAACCAAAACTGGATTTACAGGATTCAAACCTGAGGGTCTCTAACCAAAACGGAATTTATAGTATTCAAACCAGAGGTACTTTTACCCAAACTGGATTTATATGAATTCGGACCTGAAGTACTTTTACAAAAACAGGATTTAGAAGATTTAAACTTCAGGAACTCTAACCAAAAAAGGATTTAGAGGATACAACCTGAGGGACTCGAACCAAAACAGAATTTAGAGGATTTAAACCTGAGGGACTTGAACCAAAAAAGGATTTAGAGGATTCAAACCTGAGGGACACGAATCAAAAAAGAATTTAGGTAATTAAAACCAGAGGGACTCTAACCAAAATGGAATTTAGAGGATTCAGACCTGACGGAGTCTAACCAATACTGGATTTAGAGGATACAAACCTGATGGACTCAAACCAAAACACATTTTAAACGATTCAAACCTGAAGGACTTGAACCAAAACAGGATGTAGAGGATTCAAACCTGAGGGACTCGAACAAAAACAGGATTTAATGGATTCAAACCTGAGGGACTTGAACCTAAACTGGATTTAGAGGAGTCAAACCTGAGGCACTCTAACCAGGAGGGACTCTAACCAAAACTGGATTTAGAGTATTCAAACTAGAGGGACCCGAACCAAAACTGGATTTAGAAGATTCAAAACTGAAGGACTCGATCCAAAATGGAATTTAGAGGATTCAAACCTGAGGGACTTTAACCAAAATAGGATTTAAAGGAATCGAACCTGAGGGACTTGAACCAAAACAGGATTTAGAGGATTTAAACGTCAGGAACTCTAACCAAAAAAAGGATTTAGAGGATTCGAACCTGAGGGACTCGAACCAAAACGGAATTTATAGGATTCAAACCTGAGGGACTCGAACCAAAACTGGATTTAGAGGATACAAACCTGAGTGACTCTCACCAAAACAGGATTCAGAGGTTTCGAACCTCAGGGACTTGAAGCAAACAGGATTTAGAGGATTCAAACATTAGGGACTCGAAAGAAAACTGGATTTATAGGATTCAAACCTGAGGGACTCTAACAAAAATGGAATTTAGAGGATTCAAACCTGAGGGACTCTAACCAAAACAGGATTTATGGTAATCTAAACTCAGGCACTCTAACCGAAACAGGATTTATAGGTTTCAGACCAGAACGACTCTAACCATATCAGGATTTAGAGGATTTGAACCTGAGGGACTCGAACAAAAACAGGATTTGGAAGATTCGAACCTGAGGGACTTGAACCAAAACACATTTTAGTGGATTCCATCCTGAAGCATACTAACCCAAAAAAGTTTTTAGAGGATACAAACCTGAGGGACTCTAACCAAAACTGGATTTAGAGGATTCACAACTGAAGGACTTTTACTTAAACGGAACTTAGAGGATACCAACCTGATGGACTCGATCCAAAACGGAATTTATAAGATTCACACCTCAGGGACTTTTATCAAAACTGGATTTAGAGGATTTAAACCTCAGGAACTCTAACCAAAAAAGGATTTAGAGAATACAACCTGAGGGACTTGAACAAAAAGTGGATTTAGAGGATTCAATCCTGAAGGACTCTAACCAAAACAGAATTTAGAGGATTCAAACCTAAGGGACTCGAACAAAAAACAGGATTTAGAGGATTCAGACCTGAGGGACTTGAACCAAAACAGGATTTAAAGGATTCAAACCAGAGGGACTTGAACCTAAACTGGATTTAGAGGAGTCAAACCTAAAGGACTTTAACCAAAACGGAATTTTAAAGGGATACAAACCGTAAGGACTCAAACCAAAATGGAATTTATAGGATACAAACCTGAGGGACTCTAACCAAAACATGATTTAGAGAATTCAAACCTGAAGGACTCGAACCATATCGGGATTTAGAGGATTCGAACCTGAGGGACTTGAGCCAATACAGGATTTAAAGGATTCAGACCTGAGGGACTTTTACCAAAACTGGATTTATAGGATTCAAACCTGAGGGACATTTACCAACCAGGATTTAGAGGATTCAAACGTGAGGCACTCTAACCAAAATGGAATTTAGAGAAGTCAAACCTAAAAAATATTAACCAAGACATGATTTAGTGGATTCGACAATGAGGGACTCTAACCAAAACAGGATTTAGAGAATTCAAACCTGAGGGACTCGAACCAAAACTGGATTTAGAGGATTCAAACCTGAGGGACTCGAACCAAAACTGGATTTAGAGGATTCAAAACCTGAGGGTCTCTAACCAAAATGGAATTTATAGGATTCAAACCAGAAGTACTTTTACCCAAACTGGATTTATATGAATTCGGACCTGAAGTACTTTTACAAAAACAGGATTTAGAGGATTTAAACTTCAGGAACTCTAACCAAAAAAGGATTTAGAGGATTCAAACCTGAGGGACTCAAACCAAAAGTGGATTTAGAGGATTCAAACCTGAAGGACTCTAACCAAAAAAGGATTCATAGGTGTCAGACCAGAAGGACTTTAACCATATCGGGATTTAGAGGATTCGAACCTGAGGGTCTCTAACCAAAAAAGGATTTAGAGGATACAACCTTAGGGACACGAACCAAAAGTGTATTTAGAGGATTCAAACCTGATGGACTCTAACCAAAACAGAATTTAGAGGATTCAAACCTGAGGGACTCGAACCAAAACACATTTTAGTGGATTCCAACGTGAAGCATACTAACCAAAAAAGGATTTGGAGGATACAAACCTGAGGGACTTGAACCTAAACTGGATTTAGAGGACTCAAACCTAAAGAACTTTAACCAATACAGAATTTTAAGGGATACAAACCGTAAGGACTCAAACCAAAACAGAATTTATAGGATACAAACCTGAGGGACTCTAACCAAAACTGGATTGAGAGGATATGAACCTGAGGAACTCGAACCAAAACTGGATTTAGAGGATTCAAACATGAGGGACTCGAACCAAAAGTGGATTTAGAGGATTCAAACCTGAAGGACTCTAACCAAAACAGAATTGAGAGGATTCAAACCTGAGGGACTTAAAACAAAAAAGGATTTAGAGGATTGGAACCTGAGGCACTCTAACCAAAACAGGATTTAGAAATTTCAGACCTGAGGGACTCTAACCAAAACAGGATTCACATGTTTCAGACCAGAAGGACTTGAACCATATCGAGATTTAGAGGATTCGAACCTGAGGGACTTGAGCCAATATAGGATTTAAAGGATTCAGACCTGAGGGACTTTTACCAAAACTGGATTTATAGGATTCAAACCTGAGGGACATTTACCAACCAGGATTTAGAGGATTTAAACCTGAGGCACTCTAACCAAAATGGAATTTAGAGAAGTCAAACCTAAAAAATATGAACCAAAACATGATTTAGTGGATTCGACAATGAGGGACTCTAACCAAACTTGATTTAGAGAATTCAAACCTGAGGGACTCGAACCAAAACTGGATTTAGAGGATTCAAACCTGAGGGACTCGAACCAAAACTGGATTTAGAGGATTCAAACCTGAGGGTCTCTAACCAAAATGGAATTTATAGGATTCAAACCAGAGGTACTTTTACCCAAACTGGATTTATATGAATTTGGACCTGAAGTACTTTTACAAAAACAGGATTTAGAGGATTTAAACCTCAGGAACTCTAACCATAAAAAGGATTTAGAGGATACAACCTGAGGGGCTCTAACCAAAAGTGGATTTAGAGGATTCAAACCTGAAGGACTCTAACCAAAACAGAATTTAGAGGATTCAAACCTGAGGGACTTGAACCAAAAAAGGATTTAGAGGATTTGAACCTGAGGCACTCTAACCAAAACAGGATTTAGAAATTTCAGACCTGAGGGACTCTAACCAAAAAACGATTCATAGGTTTCAGACCAGAAGGACTCTAACCATATCGGGATTTAGAGGATTCGAACCTGAGGGACTCTAACCAAAAAAGGATTTAGAGGATACAACCTTAGGGACACGAACCAAAAGTTGATTTAGAGGATTCAAACCTGATGGACTCTAACCAAAACAGAATTTAGAGGATTCAAACCTGAGGGACTCGAACCAAAACACATTTTAGTGGATTCCAACGTGAAGCATACTAACCAAAAAAGGATTTGGATGATACAAACCTGAGGGACTTGAACCTAAACTGGATTTAGAGGACTCAAACCTAAAGGACTTTAACCAATACAGAATTTTAAGGGATACAAACCGTAAGGACTCAAACCAAAACAGAATTTATAGGATACAAACCTGAGGGACTGTAACCAAAACTGGATTTAGAGGATTTGAACCTGAGGGACTCGAACCAAAACTGGATTTAGAGGATTCAAACATGAGGGACTCGAACCAAAAGTGGATTTAGAGGATTCAAACCTATAGGACTCTAATTAAAACAGAATTTAGAGGATTCAAAACTGAGGGACTTGAACCAAAAAAGGATTTAGAGGATTCAAACCTGAGGCACTCTAACCAAAACAGGATTTAGAAATTTCAGACCTGAGGGACTCTAACCAAAAAAAGTTTCATAGGTTTCAGACCAAAAGGACTTTAACCATATCGGGATTTAGAGGATTCGGACCAGAGGGACACAAACAAAAACAGGATTTGGAAGATTCAAACCTGATCGACTTGAACCAATCAGGATTAAGAGGATTCAAACCTCAGGAACTCTAACCAAAAAAGGATTTAGAGGATACAACCTTAGGGACACGAACCAAAAGTTGATTTAGAGGATTCAAACCTGATGGACTCTAACCAAAACAGAATTTAGAGGATTCAAACCTGAGGGACTCGAACCAAAACACATTTTAGTGGATTCCAACGTGAAGCATACTAACCAAAAAAGGATTTGGATGATACAAACCTGAGGGACTTGAACCTAAACTGGATTTAGAGGACTCAAACCTAAAGGACTTTAACCAATACAGAATTTTAAGGGATACAAACCGTAAGGACTCAAACCAAAACAGAATTTATAGGATACAAACCTGAGGGACTGTAACCAAAACTGGATTTAGAGGATTTGAACCTGAGGGACTCGAACCAAAACTGGATTTAGAGGATTCAAACATGAGGGACTCGAACCAAAAGTGGATTTAGAGGATTCAAACCTATAGGACTCTAATTAAAACAGAATTTAGAGGATTCAAAACTGAGGGACTTGAACCAAAAAAGGATTTAGAGGATTCAAACCTGAGGCACTCTAACCAAAACAGGATTTAGAAATTTCAGACCTGAGGGACTCTAACCAAAAAAAGTTTCATAGGTTTCAGACCAAAAGGACTTTAACCATATCGGGATTTAGAGGATTCAAACCTGATGGACTCTAACCAAAACAGAATTTAGAGGATTCAAACCTGAGGGACTCGAACCAAAACACATTTTAGTGGATTCCAACGTGAAGCATACTAACCAAAAAAGAATTTGGAGGATACAAACCTGAGGGACTTTAACCAATACAGAATTTTAAGGGATACAAACCTGAGGGACTCTAACCAAAACTGGATTTAGAGGATTTGAACCTGAGGGACTCGAACCAAAACTGGATTTAGAGGATTCAAACTAGAGGGACTCGAACCAAAACACATTTTAGACGATTCAAACCTGAAGGACTTGAACCAAAACGGAATTTAGAGGATTCAAACCTGATGGACTCTAACCAAAACATGATTTAGAGGATTAAAACCTGAGGGACACAAACCAAAAAAGAATTTAGGGAATTAAAACCTGAGGGACTCTAACCAACAAATGATTTAGAGGATTCAGACCTGAGGGAGTCTTACCAATACTTGATTTAGAGGATACAAACCTCAGGGACTCTAACCAAAACTTGATTTATAGGATTCAGTCTTGAAGGACTCTACCCATAACAGGATTTATAGGAATCGAACCTGAGGGACTCTAACCAAACATGGATTTAGAGGAATAAAACTAGAGGGAGCCGAACCAAAACAGGATATAGAGGATTTAAACCTGAGGGACTTGAACCAACCAGAATTTTTAGGATTCAAACCTGAGGGACTCCAACCATAACTGAATTTATAGGATACAAACCTGAGAAGCTCTAACCAACACAGTATTTAGATGATACAAACCTGAGTGACTCTCACCAAAACAGGATTCAGAGGATTCGAACCTGAGGGACTTTAACCAAAACAGGATTTAAAGGATTTAAACCTGAGGGACTCCAAAGTAAACTGGATTTATAGGATTCAAACCTGAGGGACTCTAACCAAAACAGGATTCAGAGGATTTGAACCTGAGGGACTCGAACCAAAACAGGATTTATAGGTTTCAGACCAGAAGGACTCTAACCATATCAACATTTAGAGGATTCGAACCTGAAGGACTCTAACCAAAACAGAATTTATAGGATTCAAACCTGAGACACTCGAACAAAAACAGGATTCAGAGGATACTAACCTGAGTGATTTGACAAAAAACAGGATTTAGAGGATTCGAACCTGAGGGACTCTAACCAAAACTGGATTTAGAGGATTCAAACCTGAGGGACACAAACCAAAAAAGAATTTAGGGGTTTAAAACCTGAGGGACTCTAACCAACAAACGATTTAGAGGATTCAGACCTGAGGGAGTCTTACCAATACTGGATTTAGAGGATACAAACCTCAGGGACTCTGACCAAAACTGGATTTATAGGATTCAGTCTTTAAGGACTCTAACCATAACAGGATTTATAGGATTTGAACCAGAGGGACTCTAACCAAAACTGGATTTAGATGATTCAAACTAGAGGGACTCGAACCAAAACACATTTTAGACGATTCAAACCTGAAGGACTTGAACCAAAACAGGATTTAGAGGATTCAAACCTGAGGGACTCTAACCAAAACATGATTTAGAGGATTCAAACCTGAGGGACACGAATCAAAAAAGAATTTAGGGAATTAAAACCTGAGGGACTCTAACCAAAAAAGGATTTAGAGGATTCAGACTTGACGGAGTCTAACCAATACTGGATTTAGACGATTCAAACCTGAAGGACATGAACCAAAACAGGATTTAGACGATTCAAACCTGAGGGACTCTAACCAAAACAGGATTTAGAGGATTAAAACCTGAGGGACACAAACCAAAAAAGAATGTACGGAATTAAAACCTGAGGGATTCGAACCAACAAACGATTTAGAGGTTTCAGACCTGAGGGAGTCTTACCAATACTGGATTTAGAGGATACAAACCTCAGGGACTCTAACCAAAACTGGATTTATAGGATTCGAACCTGAGGGACTCTAACCAAAAATGGATTTAGAGGAATAAAACTAGAGGGAGCCGAACCAAAACAGGATATAGAGGATTTAAACCTGAGGGACTTAAACCAACCAGAATTTATAGAATTCAAACCCGAGGAACTTTAACCAAAACTGAATTTAGAGGATACAAACCTAAGAAGCTCTAACCAACCCAGGGTTAAGAGAATACCAACATGAGTGATTTGACCAAAAACAGGATTTAGAGGATTCGAACCTAAGGGACTCGAACCAAAACGGAATTTTTGGATTCAAACCTGAGGGACTCGAACAAAAACAGGATTTAGAGGATTCAGACGTGAGGGACTCAAACCAAAACAGGATTTAAAGGATTTAAACCTGAGGGACTTGAACCAAAATGGATTTAGAGGAGTCAAACCTAAAGGACTTTAACCAAAACGGAATTTTAAAGGGATACAAACCGTAAGGACTCGAACCAAAACTGGTTTTAGATGATACAAACCTGAGTGACTCTAACCAAAACGGAATTTAGAGGATTCAAACCTGATGGACTCTAACCAAAACAGGATTCAGAGTATTTGAACCTGAGGGACTTGAACCAAAACAGGATTTAAAGGATTCAAACCTGAGGGACTCGAAAGTAAACTGGATTTATAGGATTCAAACCTGAAAGATTCTAACCAAAATGGAATTTAGAGGATTCAAACCTGAGGGACTTGAACCAAAAAAGAATTTAGAGGATACAAACCTGAAGGACTCTAGAGGGACTCTAACCAAAACATGATTTAGAGAATGCAATCCTGAAGGACGCTAAACAAAACAGGATTTAGAGGATTCAAACCTGAGAGACTTTAACCAAAACTTGATTAAGAGGATACAAACCTGAGTGGCTCTAACCAAAACAGGATTCAGAGGATACCAACGTGAGGGACTCGAACCAAAATGGAATTTATAAGATTCGAACCTGAGGGACTCGAACCAAAACAGGATTCAGAGGATACCAACCTGAGGGACTCGAACCAAAACAGGATTTCCAGAATTCAAACCTGACGGACTTGAACCAAAACAGGATTTAGAGGATACAAATCTGAGGGAGTCTAACCGAAACTGGATTTATTAAATTCAAACCTGAGAGACATGAACCAAAACTGGATTTAGAGGATACAAATCTGATGGACTTTAACCAATCCTGGATTTAGAGGAGTGAAACCTGAGGACTCTAACCAAAACTAGATTTAAAGGATTCAAACCTGAGGGACTTGAACCAAAACAGGATTTAGAGGATACAAACCTGAGGGACTCTAACCAAAACTGGATTTAGAGGATTCAAACCTGAGGGACTCTAACCAAAACTGGATTTAGAGGATTCAAACCTGAGTGACTCCAACATGTCATGGGGATCTTTTTTGATGAATTTTAGACCTCTTGACAATCTCTCATTAAGGTATGTTGGTCATTTACTGTATTTGTTTTTTTATATCAAATTCCGTTATTTGAGTTGTAGTTGGTAATTTTTTTTATCAAATGATTGATCAATGGTGTTTCACTGAAAACTAATTATTATGTTTCTCTTTACAAATGTAACTCAGAGTATTTGGACGGTTGTTTTAATGGATGTGGAACGACATGAATATTTGCGATTAAGGTAAGTTGATTGTTTTCTTCTCTTATTTTTTAGTCTTTACAGATTTCAAACTGCAAGGAGGATCTTTTCTGATGGATGTGAAACCTCTTAACATTCTCTCATTAAGGTATGTTGGTCAAATAGTGTATTAGTTGATTTTACATCAAATTCCCATTATTTGAGTTGTTCTGTCTTTAAACTTCACATTTTGAGTTTTTTCTTCTAGATTTGCATTTGAAGCCTACAAAAGAAAAACATGAAGATCATATTGATGGTGTTAAGGTGATTTAGGATTTTTAAGGATTCAAACTAGAGGGACTCTAACCAAAACTGGATTTAGAGGATACAAACCTGAAGGACTTTTACCAAAATGGAATTTAGAGGATACCAACCTGATGGACTCGAACCAAAACGGAATTTAGAGGATACAAACCTAAGTAACTCTAACCAAAACAGAATTTAGAGGATTCAAACTAGAGGGACCCTAACCAAAACTGGATTTAGAGGATACCAACCTGAGGGTCTCTAACCAAAACTGGATTTAGAAAATTCAAACGTGAACGACTCTAACCAAGAAAGGATTTAGAGAATACAAACCTGAGGGACTCTAACCAAAACAGAATTTAGAGGATTCAAACCTGAGAGACTCTAACCAAAACTGGAATTAGAGGATACCAACCTGAGGGGCTCTAACCAAAATAGGATTCAGAGGATACCAACCTGAGGGGCTCTAACCAAAAAAAGATTCAGAGGAAACAAACCTGAGGAACTCTAATTAAAACTGGATTTAGAAGATTCAAACTAGAGGGACTCAAACTAAAAAAAGATATAGAGATTTCAAACCTGAAGGACTCTAACCAAAACTAGATATAGAGGATACAAACCTGAGGGGCTCTAACCAAAAGAGGATTCAAAGAAAACCAACCTGAGGGACTTGAACAAAAGCAGGATTTAGAGCATTCAAACCTGAAGGATGTTAACCAAAACTGGATTTAGAGGATTCAAACCCGAAGGACTCTAACCAAAACAGATTTTAGAGGATTCAAACCTGAGGTATGTTAACCAAAACTGGATTTAAAGGATTCAAACCTTAGGGACTTGAACCAAAACAGGATTCAGAGGATTCAAACCTGGGGGACTAAAACCTAAACTGGATACAGAAGATATAAACCTGAAGGGCTTGGACCAAAAGAATATTTAAAGGATTCAAACCTGAAGGACGTTAACCAATACTTGATTTAGAGGATAAAAACCTGAGGGGCTCTAACCAAAGAAAGTTGTATAGTATTCAGACCTGAAGGACTCTAACCAAAACTGGATTTACAGGATTCAAACCTGAAGGACTCTAACCAAAACGGAATTTACAGGATTCATACCTTAGGGACTCTAACCAAAACTGGATTAAGAGGATAAAAACCTGAAGGACTCTAACCAAAACAGGATTCAGAGATAACCAACCTGAGGGACTAAAACAAAAACAGGATTTAGAGGATTCAAACCTGAGGGACTCGAACAAAAACAGGATTTAGAGGATTCAGACTTGAGGGAGTCAAACCAAAACAGGATTAAAATGATTCAAACCTGAGGGACTTGAACCAACACTGGATTTAGAGGATTCAAACCTGAAGGACTCTAACCAAAACGGAATTTAGAGGAAACAAACCTGATGGACTAGAACCATAACGGAATTTATAGGATTCAAACCTGAGGGACTCTAACAAAAAATGATTTATAGGAATCAGAACTAAAGAACTCTAACCCAAAAAAATTTTAGAGGATTCCAACCTGAGGGACTTGAACCAATACAGGATTTAGAGGATTCGAAACTTGAGGGACTTATACCAAAACTGGATTTAAAGGATTCAAACCTGAAGGACTCTAACCAAAACGGAATTTAGAGGATTCAAACCTGAGGGACTCGAACCAAAACAGGATTTAGAGGATTCAAACAGGAAGGACCCTAACCAAAACTGGATTTAGAGGATACCTAACATGAAGGAAATCTTACCAAAAAAGGATTTAGAGGATTTGAGCCTGAGGGACATGAACTAAAACAAAATTTAAAGGTTTCATACCTGAAAGATTCTAACCAAAACGGAATTTAGAGGATTCAAACCTGAGGGACTTGAACCAAAACAGGATTTAGAGGATTTAAACCTGAGGGACTCTAACCAAAACAGGATTCAGAGGATACATAACCTAAGGGAATTTTACCAAAACAGGATTTATAGGATTAAAACTTGGGGGACTCAAACTAAGACATATTTTAGAAGATTCAAACCTGAAGGACTCTAACCAAAAAAGGATTTAGAAGATACAAACCTGAGGGACTTCATCCAAAACAGGACTTAGAGCATTCAACCCTGAGGGACGTTAACCAAAACAGGATTTAGAGGATTCAAACCTGAGGGACTCTAACCAAAACAGGATTCAGAGGATACATAACCTAAGGGAATTTTACCAAAACAGGATTTATAGGATTAAAACTTGGGGGACTCAAACTAAGACATATTTTAGAAGATTCAAACCTGAAGGACTCTAACCAAAAAAGGATTTAGAAGATACAAACCTGAGGGACTTCATCCAAAACAGGATTTAGAGCATTTAACCCTGAGGGACGTTAACCAAAACAGGATTTAGAGGATTCAAACCTGAGGGACTCTAACCAAAACAAAATGTATAGGATTTAGACCTGAAGGACTCTAACCAAACTGGATTTGGAGGATAGAAACATGAGGGAGTCTAATCAAAACTGGATTTATAAAATTCAAACCTGAGGACTCAAACAAATACAAGATTTAAAGTATTCAAACCTGAGGGACGCGAACCAAAACAGGATTTAGAGGATTCAAACCTGAGGGACTCGAACCAAAACAGGATTTAGAGGATCCAAACCTGAGGGACTCGAACCAAAACTGGATTTAGAGGATACCTAACATGAAGGAAATCTTACCAAAAAAGGATTTAGAGGATTTGAACCTGAGGGACATGAACCAAAACAAAATTTAAAGGTTTCATACCGGAAGGATTCTAACCAAAACGGAATTTAGAGGATTCAAACCTGAGGGACTTGAATCAAAACAGGATTTAGAGGATTTAAACCTGAGGGACTCTAACCAAAACAGGATTCAGAGGATACATAACCCAAGGGAATTTTACCAAAACAGGATTTATAGGATTAAAACTTGGGGGACTCAAACTAAGACATATTTTAGAAGATTCAAACCTGAAGGACTCTAACCAACAAATGATTTAGAAGATACAAACCTGAGGGACTTCATCCAAAACAGGATTTAGAGCATTCAAACCTGAGGGATGTTAACCAAAACAGGATTTAGAGGATTCAAACCTGAGGGACTCTTACCAAAACAAAATGTATAGGATTTAGACCTATATGACTCTAACCAAAACTAGATTTAGAGGATTCAAACTAGAGGGTCTCGAACCAAAACACATTTTAGAGGATTCAAACCTGAGGGACTCTAACCTAAACAGGATTTAGAGGATTCAAATCTGAGGGACTCGAACCAAAACGGAATTTAGAGGATTCAAACCTGAGGGACTCGAACCAAAACAGGATTTAGAGGATTCAAACAGAAAGGACCATAAACAAAACTGGATTTAGAGGATACCTAACATGAAGGAAATCTTACCAAAAAAGGATTTAGAGGATTTGAACCTGAGGGACATGAACCAAAACAAAATTTAAAGGTTTCATACCTGAAAGATTCTAACCAAAACGGAATTTAGAGGATTCAAACCTGAGGGACTTGAACCAAAACAGGATTTAGAGGATTTAAACCTGAGGACTCGAACAAATACAAGATTTAAAGGATTCAAACCTGAGAGACTCAAACCAAAACAGAATTTAGAGGATTCAAACCTGAGGGACTCGAACCAAAACAGGATTTAGAGGATTCAAATCTGAGGACTCGAACTAAAACTGGATTTAGAGGATACAAACCTGAAGGACCGTAAGGAGAATTATTTTGATTGTCCTGATCTGACCTAAACATGGTTATATAAGATGTTTTTCGTTAGTGTCTTTGAAAGGTTTTTTTATTTCTTTAGTGTCTGGGAAAAGTTTTGTTATTTTGATAGCATGTTCTGAGAACGGTTCCTGGTTTACAAAACATGTTTTGCACATCAGGATCATCCAACATCCGCGGAATTAAATCAAACATAAAAAGAACCAAAATATTCGACTATATAAATAAATTGCAAGCTGACATATGTCTGTTACAAGAAACACATACTTCAAAATCAGACTTACAAAAATTAATGACCCCACAGTTTAATCGCATATATACTGCTGATTTTAATTCAAGGCAAAGAGGAGTAGCAATTTTAATTCATAAAAAAATTTTCTTTACCCACAATGACACAGTTGCAGATCCTGAGGGGCGATTCATAATTATTAATATTACAATTAACAACAACATAATAACAATAGCCAGTATTTATGGACCAAACAAAGACGACTCATCAGTTTTTCACTCTTTTTTACAGCTATTTCTAATTTCTCCGACTCACCAATAATTGGTGGTGATTTTAATACAGTTATTAACCCAACATTAGATAAATCTAACAACTGTAGTAAAACATATAACTACCAATCTTCAGAAATAATCAAACAGTTCATGGCAGACTGTGGTCTTGGAGATGGTTGGAGGCTGAAACACCCCAACGATAAAGAATTCTCTTACTTCTCACAAGTTCATCAATCTTACTCACGAATCGACTATTATCTTATTAGTAATTCTATTATCTCCAAAGTGAGTAATATTGTGATACATCCCATCATTATTAGTGATCATGCTCCGATCACTCTGACCTGGAATAAAAGTACATCTGTTAAAACCAGCAACAGGTGGCGATTTAACACATCGCTGCTTGAAGATCCTGACTTCAACGACTACATCAAGAGAAACTGGACATCCTTCCTTGAAATAAATGATTCACCAGAAATATCCCCATCACTCCTTTGGGAAACGGGCAAAGCTGTGCTGAGAGGACAGATCATTTCATATTCCTCCCATAAGAAAAAGAGGGAAGAGCAGTAACAAAGAAACCTGGAAAAGAAGATAAAAGAGTTAGAAATTAATAATGCTAATAACCCAACTCCTCAAAATCATTCTGAACTGCAAAAATATAAACTGCAGCTGAATGAATACCTGAATAAAAAAAGTAGATTCCTCATACTTAGACATGAACATTTCGAATTCAGTAATAAATCTGTCAAATATCTGGCCAATCAGATCAAGAAAAACAAGGAAAAAAACAACAATCTCCACAGTTGTTAACTCAACAGGAGACATCGTTCAAGACCCTGAAGAAATCAACAATGAATTCAGGGATTTCTATAGAAAGCTGTATTCATCTACAAACAAATCAAACATAGCAGAGATTGACAAATTCCTCAACAATATCAACCTACCAAACCTTACAGAAGATCAGGCTGGAGAACTTGATGGACCTCTAACTCCAACAGAGATCCATAAAGCTCTTCAACTAATGCCTGATAACAAATCACCGGGTCCAGACGGCTTCCCGGCAGGATTTTATAAACACTTTTGGAATATTCTAGCACCCATATTTACAAGATTAATAGCAGAAATTAAGGACAAATCTAAGCTCTCTATAGAGATGAATACAGCGATGATTTCTTTAATATTAAAACCTGGAAAAGATCCCACTCTTCCAGCAAGCTACCCCCCGTTATCCCTCATTAATTCAGACACTAAAATTATCAGTAAGGCGCTGGCGTTACGAATTGAAACAGTAACTCCACTTATCATCCACCCAGACCAAACAGGCTTCATTAAGGGAAGACACTCTGCAAATAACCTACGCAGACTATTTAATTTGATTCATTACTGTTCACAAAAAAATACACCAACAGCCATATTTTCATTGGATGCAGAAAAAGCATTTGATAAAGTTAATTGGGAATTTCTATTCCAAACACTTAAAAAATTTAGCTTTGGTGAATAATTTATTCATTGGATTAAGATTCTTTACACATCACCGATGGCAACAGTCACCACAAATGGATTAATATCACAGCGGTTCACTCTACACAGGGGTACAAGGCAGGGATGTCCACTCTCTCCATCCCTATTTGCTATCTTTATAGAACCTCTGGCAGCAGCCATACGACAAGACAGCACAATTTCAGGAATCGGAATAGGAGATGTAGCCCATAAAATCAGCTTATATGCGGATGATATTCTCTTATATCTACAGACTCCATCATCATCACTTCCCCAAACTATCAACCATATTAATCATTTCACTGATATCTCTGACTATACTATTAACTGGTCTAAGTCCACCAAACTACCATTGAACTCTAACAGCTGGGATGTGGCAACTGACACTGCACCTTTCTCAATCATCACCGGCAACATCAAATACCTGGGAATCAACATCTCCCCTAAACTGTCAGAGTTAATTGGCCTTAATTATAATCCACTATTGAAAACGATAGAAGAAAACCTAAAACGTTGGATGAATTTACCAATAAATCTTATTGGTAGAATTGCCACAGTAAAAATGACCATACTTCCTATGGTAAACAATCTCTTCTCAATGATTCCCAGCAAGCCTCCAACCCCCTAGTTCAAATCTTTAGATTCAATAATCACACATTATTATTGGAAAAGTAAAAAGGCCAGAATTAAACTATCAACGCTACAAAAAAATAAATTAAATGGTGGTTTGGAGGCCCCAAACTTCCTGCATCACTATCCCAATTATTGCCTCAACTTTGACAGCCTGGTGGGACTTTTACCAAATGACTAATACCACGGTATCACCAAGTAAATACACTCCTAGGTGGCATGCGCTGGGGGGGGTCGGGTCACTGACACTATTCCCGCCAGGTGCTGTACGTTGAGTCCTTCAGGGGGTGGTGTGGTGGCAGGTCGCTGTCCAGGCGTGCTGGGATGTGTTGGCGGGCTCCTTTTCCCTGGTTGTGCGCGGCCTCTGGGCGTCGACTATGTTCTCCCCCTGTTCCCCTGCCTTGGCTCTGTATTCAATTCAATTCAAATCAATTTTATTTATATAGCGTCTATTACAACACAAGTTGTCTCTAGGCGCTTTCCAGAGACCCAGAACATGACCCCTGAGCAATTATTACATAAACAGCGGCAGGTAAAAACTCCCCTAGAGGAAGAAAAACCTTAAGCCAAACAGTGGCAAGGAAAAACTCCCCTTTAAGAGGGAAGAAAACTTGAGCAGGACCTGCCTCATGAGGGGTTACCCTCCTGCCGAAGGCCAGCCGGGTAGAGCAGGAAATAAGAAAGAATAGAGACATAGAGACACCGTCAAAGGTACAAGACAGGATACATTAGTAACTATCATTGGTAGTCCAATTAGACTTCTGTGTATACGGGTGATATATTGATAGACGGTGATCCACGGGGATGAGGACTGCAGGTCGGGATGTCAGCAAGTATCCAACAGACATCCACACAGACAGGTGGAGGCAGTCACTGGGATGGTCAGAGGTGGAACTGCAGGTCAGCAAGCAGCTCCTGAGGCTCTGGTCCACAGGACATGCAAAGAAGAGGAAAAGAAGGGCCAGACAAGCACAAAAAACTACAAGAACAATGGACCACAATTAAGTTTATGGGATACTGATAATAATGAGGGTTGAGGTGAATCAGAGACAGAGAAGGCAAAGAGAAACAGAGAAGGTGAAAGGCACCACTCAGTGGATCATGTTGGTGCCCCCCTGCAGCAGAGGCCTATAGCAGCATATCTACACCGAAGCTGTGTTGAAGACCAGCTGCTCTAATCTGGTCCTGTAGCTGCAGCTTTGACTACTGGCCCTGACACATTAAGGTACTAAATATACACTAACTATATGCTTTATTAAACAGAAATGTTTTAAGTTTAGTTTTAAAGGTGGAGGTGGTATCAGCCTCCTTAACCCAAACTGGAAGTTGGTTCCAGAGTGATGGTGCCTGATTGCAGAAGACCCGTCCTCCAAATCTACATTTCGATACTCTAGGAACTTTAAGTAAACCTGCACCCTGAGAACGGAGAGCTCTATTAGGAACGTACGGTTCTATCAGGTCTTGCAAATATCGCGGCGCTAGGCCATTTTGGACTTTATATGCCAGTAATAAAATTTTGACTTGGATTCTAAAATTTAAGGGGAGCCAATGGAGGGAAGCTAAAACTGGAGAGACGTGGTGTCTCTTGTTGGTTCCTGTCAGCACTCACGCTGCTGCATTTTGGATCAGCTGGAAGCTGTTCAGAGAATTACTTGGACATCCAGCCAACAACACGTTACAGTAATCTAGTCTAGAAGATACGAACGCATGAATTAGTTTTTCAGCATCACTCTGCGAGAGGATGCTCCTGATCTTTGCGATATTACGGAGGTGGACAAACGCAGTTTTACAAACCTGATTAATATGCTGTTTAAATGACAAATCCTGATCAAATATAACGCCAAGGTTTTGCACAGTTTTACTGGAGGCCATCGCAAGACCATCTAATCCCTTCCTAAGCTGTTTGGGACCACAAACAACAACCTCTGTTTTATCAGAATTTAATAGCAAAAAATTTGTGGACATCCAGTCCTTGATGTCCTTAAGACACATCTGAAGTTTGTCTAATGGTTCTGTTTCATCTGGCTTCATAGACAGATAACGCTGCGTATCATCAGCATAACAATGAAAATTAATGCTGTGGTTCCGGATAATACTTCCCAAGGCCTGCATGTATAAACTGAACAAGATTGGCCCTAGAACTGAACCCTGCGGGACACCATAGCAGACCCTCGTCTGTACGGAAGAAACCTCATGAACATGAACAAACTGGAATCTATCAGACAGATATGATTTAAACCAATCTAGAGCTGTCCCTTTAATCCCAACAACATACTCTAGCCTCTGCAGGAAAATGCTGTGATCTATAGTATCAGAAGGGGGTCCAGCAGAACCAGTATGGACACTAATCCAATATCTGAGGTCCAGCAGAACCAGTATGGACACTAACCCATTATCTGAGGCCATAAGAAGGTCATTGGAGACTGGAACCAGTGCTGTTTCTGTGCTATGATGCATCTGAGTCCTGACTGAAAAACTTCAAATAGATAATTTCTATACAAATGTTCACACAGCTGCTGCAACGACCTTTTCCAGAATTTTAGAGATAAATGGAAGGTTGGAAATCGGTCTATAGTTAGCTAAAATGTCTGCACTACAGTATATACTGCATGTAGTACACTATATACTACATATTCTATACTAACTACTACAGTATGTACTACATATTCTACACTATTTACTACATTGTCTATAATATATACTACATAATATACTATATATACTACAGATACTACACTATATACTATATATGCTACACTATACTAAATGTACTACATTATAAACTGCATGTACTACAATATATACTGCAAATACTTCACTATATACTAAATATACTACACTCTACACTACATATACTACACTATATACCACATGTACTACACTATATACTATACTACACTACATACTAAATTTTTTTTTTTTTTTTCATGATCATTCTTGTCAGTGTGGACATCGTGCACACGCTGTATGTACGATGCACACCTGCTTTTAACCCATCAACTAGTTTCACTAGTGAGCAGTGGGGCTGCTAGAACCAGCGCCCATTGTGGGCAGGTCCTCCAAGCCCAAGCCCACCACTGTAACCACTAGGCCACCACTCCCCTACTACACTCTACATATTATATATATATATATATATATATATATATATATATATATATATATATATATATATATATATATATATATATATATATATATATATTTATATATATTCTAAATGTATACTACATATACTACACAATATAGTACACATACTACACTATATTATAGATACTGGGGCGCCCACCTAACCTGCCCCAGCATAGTCGTTACCCCGCCGTGCAGTGGAGACACACCAACAGTGACCTAGTGCGACGGGAGGCACCAGGTCCAAACCTCAAGCATTGAAGTCATCGAAGGACGTTGTGTCTGAATGTGCCAAACCAGCAAACTCCCAAAACATCAGAGGTTGTAGAGGTCGGTACAAATGCTGATGCTTGTCAAGAGCTGATGATCTGCAGCGCCTGGCATGAACTCCCCCTCTTGACTAGAAGTTTTATGTTGGTTCTTCATTTTGCCTGTGTTTTTGTTAACAACATGACTTCACGATAAAAATATCATGTTCTTTGAGGTTGTATGGGACTAAAACAAGCACCAAGCAAGAAGACACACATAAAAAACAAACAATAAGCTCAGATGTTATTTTTTTCTTTTTATTATAATTATGTTGTTTTGACACACAAACATACATATGATTAAATGAGGACGTACTGAATTGTACGCATGACTGTACCCAGAAATGTTGAAATGTGAAGGGTGTCCAATTTAAGGCAATTAAGTATTCATAGAAATAAGCAGATTTAAACTCCAGGTAGAAAAAAACAGCACTTTTTGTTAGCGTAATACTGTTAGTGTAAAACTAGATGTTTAATGTGGTCTCACTGAGACTAAACAGGGGAATGTGGTTTCATCTGTGTAATTAAAACTAACACACTTCTGTAAGTGTGAGAAGCTCCAGTCTGCACTTGGCTCTGTTGCCTGGGAGGAGGGCAGTTGGCGGGGTTGTAGTTAATCTTCATAGTGAGTGGGTAATGTGGTTTTACAACCAGCCACACAAACGTGGCTCTGTGATGAGAACACGAATAGAAGTTGCTGCTTCACACTGATATCACACTATATGGAGATATGAGAAGAAAGGTTATGACTTGTGCTTTCTTTGACATATAATGTATGAGCCATGATAAGAGCTGAAACATACAGCAGCACACCGTTTCCTCAGCGGTTTTGCACCTCGTTGGAGAAAACCTTGCTGAGAGAGCAAAAGTGTGTGTGTGTGCATGCGTGTGCTTGTGTGTGTGCATGTGTGCGTGTGTGAGAGTGCGTGTGTGCGTTCGTGTGTGAGTGTGTGCGTGCGTGTGATTGTGTGTGTGCGTGTGTGTGAGACTGCGTGTGTGTGTGTGTGTGTGTGTGTGTGTGTGTGCGTGTGTGTGTGAGAGTGTGTGTATGCATGCGTGTGTGTGTCTGTGTGTGTGTGCGTGTGTGTGAGAGTGCGTGTGTGAGAGTGTGTGCATTCATGTGTGTGTGTGTGTGAGAGTGCGTGCGTGTGTGTGAGTGTATGCATGCGTGTGTGTGTGTGTGTGTGTGTGTGTGAGAGTGTGTGTATGCAAGCGTGTGTGTGTGTGTCTGTGTGTGTGTGCGTGTGTGCGTGTGTGAGAGTGTGTGCGTTCATGTGTGAGTGTGTGCGTGCGTGTGATTGTGTGTGTGTGTGTGTGTCTGTGTGTGCGCGTGTGTGTGTGCGCGTGTGTGTGTGTGTGTGTGCGTGTGTGAGAGTGTGTGTATGCATGCGTGTGTGTGTGTGTCTGTGTGTGTGTGCGTGTGTGTGAGAGTGCGTGTGTGCGTGTGTGAGAGTGTATGCGTTCATGTGTGAGTGTGTGCGTGCGTGTGATTGTGTGTGTGTGTCTGTGTGTGTGTGTGTGTGTGTGTGTGTCTGTGTGTGTGCGTGTGTGTGTGTGTGTGTGTGTCTGTGTGTGTGTGTGCGCGTGTGTGTGTGTGTGTGCGTGTGTGTGTGAGAGTGTGTGTATGCATGCGTGTGTGTGTGTGTCTGTGTGTGTGTGCGTGTGTGTGAGAGTGCGTGTGTGAGAGTGTGTGCATTCATGTGTGTGTGTGTGTGAGAGTGCGTGCGTGTGTGTGAGTGTATGCATGCGTGTGTGTGTGTGTGTGCGTGTGTGTGTGAGAGTGTGTGTATGCATGCGTGTGTGTGTGTGTCTGTGTGTGTGCGTGTGTGTGAGAGTGCGTGTGTGCGTGTGTGAGAGTGTGTGCGTTCATGTGTGAGTGTGTGCGTGCGTGTGATTGTGTGTGTGTGTGTCTGTGTGTGTGTGTGTGTGTGAGAGTGCGTGCGTGTGTGAGAGTCTGTGCGTGCGTGTGTGTGTGTGAGAGTGTATGCATGCGTGTGTGTGTGTGTCTGTGTGTGTGCATGTGTGTAAGAGTGTGTGCGTGCGTGTGTGTGTGTCTGTGTGTTTGTGTGTGAGTGTGTGTGTGAAAGTGTGTGCGTGCGTGTGCATGTGTGCGTGTGTGTGTGCGTGTGTGTGTGAGTGTGTGCGTGTGTGTGTGTGAGAGTGTATGCATGCGTGTGTGTGTGTGTGTCTGTGTGTTTGTGTGGGAGTGTGCGTGCGTGCGTGCGTGTGTGCGTGCGTGCGTGTGTGCGTGTGTGCGTGTGTGCGTGCATGCGTGCAGGCACTGGCGGATTGGTCCAGTCTCAGTAATACTTCTGGGTTATTACCCAGAGCAGGCCGTTGATCCTCCTAAATGTCATTTAAGTCAGGGTCTAAGCTGTCTCTGCTCATGCAACACTTTTAGAGCTCGGATTTATGGGATCATATGAGCTAGGGCAGATTAGACAGGCAGACACGCTTCATTCAAATAAGGGCAAAACAAAATGTTACAAAATTAATGAAGCTCAATTTTCTAATTAAACATAATTATCATGGAAATAATTTTGATAAATAAAAGATGTCATTTAGTGCAGGCTAAAAGAGGTGGGAATGTGTTGTTTGGATTATTTAGCGAGGCTGTTCCACCCCCGGTTGGACATTAGGTGACAGTAAAGCTCCACGTTCGAGCTGCATCTAAAGCTGCGCAGCAGTCAACCCCAGCAGCCGGCCTTTATTACTTGTTTCACATGAAAACATTCTGTGCAGTCTTTCCTGCATCATATCAACAGTCCTGCCTTTCTTTTCTTTATTCTTGATTCTATACTGTTACAAATGTTTATAGTTGTAGATCCAGCAAGTCTGTTACAGTCCCACCGCTAAAAAGGAGCACAGCAAGAACTCAAAGCCTCTTCAGATGACATTGGTATGAAATGGTGCTACCACTGCCATAAAAAGGGAGCCATTTCAGACAATCATTCATCCTGACAGTTTAATAATCCCATGCCAGCCAGCACAAATTACAGAACTAGAAAAAAAAACAACCTTGCATTTTCTTGAGCGGAGCCATCTGAGGTTGCACAACTCTGGTTGAATCAGGATGCCACTTACTGAATCAGACTGAATCAGACTTCCGAATGAGCTACACGCTCCCTGAAGCTCATAATGGGAGCAGAATTTAGACCTATTTTAGGAAAACTAAGAGCAGAAGAACTGTGTGTTGAAAAAGTATAAATGAGAGATGGAAGAAGTGAGGACATGCGGGGGTAACAGCTGCTCTGCAAAAAAGCTTGGACAGAAGAGCTCAATTCAGAATTTCATTATTACCCTCAAATCTAATGATATAATGCCAAATTACACCATAGGTCTTCCCAGAGCACAGCGGTTTGGTCCACTGTCTGCTATCCCATAAGGACCATAAACTGGGACACAGTAAGTAGCAAGTTTGCAAAGTTCGCTGTCAAAAAGAAAATGTATCAGGCATAATTCAAACTTCTACAACTACACAGAGTTGAACATGTGACTTTATCCAAACTGATCGTATTTGCTCCAATAACTCAGAGTTGATGTTTGACAGCTGTGTCCCCTGGTGGCGAGGCAGCGATCAACATCGATCAACACCCCTCATCAGTGGATTTGAAACCCATTTCTGAGCCGTTTGATTTGTTCAAAACTGCAGATGTGCATCTATGATCAAGGATGCTCGTGGAGTTAAAAATGTAGCTTTTATAAGAACAGATCCCCTCACAGTGTGCTCAGTTAGTGGTTAAAGCTGTCACCCACGCCTCAGTCGGGTTGTCGTGCACGTAAACGCAGCCGCTACTGCTTATGCTGCTAGATGCATATGTATGTAAGAGGTTAATTAGGTTAGTAAATGAAGACGTACCAAATGTTCAGGCCCCCCACAGATGCTATGAGATATGGGCAGGTAGACCTTGATTTCAGACTCATTTGTGGTTCCATGCTCGTATGTTTCATGGTCGTGCTCATCTCACACAGTGAAGGATTATAGTAAGTTAACCGAAGCAGGGGTTGCACCCATCTCCATACGTGCAGGAATGAATGCTGATGGGCTGAAAGGTTGGCTTGAACTAAGGGAATGACCTATGCAGATCCATGAGGAAGAAGGATGGATGACGGCTTCCCTCCAAATCATTTCTCTCTTACCATAATAGGATGCAAATTCTTAATTAATCATTTACATATAAGAACAGCATTTGCACCCCAAGTTATTAGACATGCTCATGAAAACACGAGCAAAGAAGAAGTGCAGTTTCACTGATTCCCATCCCCAGGGCCTCTGGAATCACCGATCCAAGACAGTCTTAGCAGAAGAATATTAACCTCTGAGGAATAAGACCTACCTTATCCCAGCAACCGATCCTAACTGCTCATGTGCAGCTTCACTGCATATTCCTCTTTATTACATGTTGCATATGATGATAGCTTTACCCACGCACGCAGGGAGCACCTCCTCTAGCGCTGCACAGATGCATAAAACATCGCTCAGCTTCTTAAAGTGCAGCCACATTGAACTGCTGCTTCACAGAGGTCCACGGCTCCTTGGGCCACTTCTTTAACAAACGATCCAGTGACATGTCAGGTCCTTTTCTGTGATCATTTGCACATGCAGAAAGGGTGTCTGGTGGTCTTTTGGAACATTACAATATGGAGAAAAATCTGTAAAATCTGACTGCCGACTCTCAGGTGGTCCAACATTAGATAAATGTCATCCTGACATGAAAACAGCTTCGAAACCTCGTGCTCCTGGGTTTCTGAGCAGACAGAGAAGGGGCTGTTGATGGCACTGAGTAATCAATTCCTCCCCTATCACTCAGACGTGAGCACTATCGATTCCTTCTTCCTGTGAAGAGGTGGTGATGGACTGAAGGTCCTGCCTAAGGGAGTGGAGGAATAGCTAAAAATAAAGAAGGAATATTAAAAGGTAAGGAGAGGGCAAAATTAGGGCAAAAGATAGAGAAGATAGGGAATAGCAGTGGCAGGTTGGAGCTGCCTTCTGTTCCGACTGCCTGGAGCGTTGCAGAGGTCCTGACCTGCAGGATTATTCAAACAGACCTTTCACCCATCTGCTCTACTCTGGCTAACCTTTCAGCGTTACGAGGAAAATGGATGTGTGGGTAAAAACGCTTCAGAGATGGTGGCAGCGATGGATGGGAGTTGTTCTTTACTCATCCATGTTCCAGCAGATATCTGTGAAGCCTGTCCGACTCAAAATGTTCCCAAAAATTCATGCCTGTGGTCTTTGTAATTGTGTAAGATTGTGATAGAAGCTAGAACAGAAAATGTGTGTCGACAAATTTCCAGTAGCTGAACAGCGTTACAGATAGGACAGTTCTGCCACAGCGCGAGTGGATGTGCTCAGCCGAGACAGCCTGCAAATGCCTCTTTCACAGTGAGCTATTGGGGAGTTTGAAGCTGCTAATACTGGAACAACGTATATAACCGATGGACGTGGGGTACGGCCACTTGTCGTGGTTTTTGTGAGCTAAACATATGGTTCAAGATATTATTTTTATGCTATGTTTCAAAATGCGGCACTTGATTGTATGTTTTCAGCCAAGAGAGCTGCAATGCTGCAAACACGAACAGTAAGTAAGGAAGGGCAGACTGTCATGAGGGCTGTTGCAAGACTAAAATGCATATATATAATACCAAACTTTGTATTAACCATTATTATATGTGCAAACAAAGGGGAAAAAAAGCAAGGGCGCGATTCTCAGCACTGAGCTGGTGTGTCTGGCTGCACTAGGAGCAGCTGCTCACGTACCTGTGAATCCTGTTGTGGGGAACGAGGTTGTGGTGACAGCTGTGTTGAAATGGTATGCATGATGTAAACAGTATGCTCGTGTACATTTTCAAAGGAGATACGGCAACTTGTGGAAAGCCAGACAAATACACGCAGACAGCTGGGAGATGCAGCACATTTGATTTAAAAAGTAAGCTCATGGATACTCAGTGATTTTTCATCTTAAAGTTTGACGGCCATGCCAACTACGGGCACTTTCTGGAAAACAACAAAATTAGGAGCATTTCAAATGCACCCCGGACAGGTCACCGGAGCACCACTGGGCCACACACAGTCCAGGAACCGCACATGTTCACACTTGTAGGCAAATTGGATCTTCCTGTTAACGCATGTTTGTGGACTGTGGGAGGAAACTGGAGCACTTAAGAGAAAACCCATTCAGCTACAGAGAGAATTTGCACCTTCCAACAGAAATACTCCAGCTGGGAGACAGTACCAACCACCAACCACTGTGCTGCCCGTTTATATGTTCAACTAAATACAGGCCGTTTGCAGGTGAGTCAATGAAACTCCAGTCTCTACCAGGACTGTGATGATATAAAATAATAATAATAATCTATACCCAACGCGCACACACCTATCTATAAATAAATACCGATATACACGCACACACACACACACATAGACATACACATACCACATCTGTCCTCTTTAACATATCTGAAAGGTAAAACTTATTTAATCCTCCTACTTCTACAATATTTCATAATTACAATTTACATTCATCAGGTTTTATATATGTGTGTGTATATATACTATGCTATATACTACATGTACTATATTATATACTACATGTACTATACTTTATACTACATATACTACACTATATACCAAATATACTACATTATATACTATGTATACTATACTTTATAGTACATATACTGCACTATAAACTACATGTACTACACTACATACTACAAATACTACATTATATACTAAATATACTACACTATATACTACATATACTACAATATAAACTACATATACCACAATATATACTACAAATACTACACTATATATTACATATACTACACTATAAACAACACATGCTAATGTATTCTATATACTACACTATACACTACAAATACTACACTATACACTACATATACTACACTCTACACTACATATACTACACTCTACACTACATATACTACACTATACACTACATATACTACACTATACACTACATATACTACACTATACACTACAAATACTACCTTATATACTACATATACTACACTCTAAACTACAAATACTACATATACTACACTATACACTACATATACTACACTATACACTACATATACTACACTATATACTACATATACTACACTATACACTACATATACTACACTATATACTACATATAGTACACTATATACTACATATACTACACTATATACTACATGTACTAGACTATATACTACATATACTATACTATATACTACATATACTACACTATATACTACATATACTACACTATATACTACATATACTACACTATACACTACATATACTACACTATATACTACATATAGTACACTATATACTACATATACTACACTATATACTACATGTACTAGACTATATACTACATATACTACACTATATACTACATATACTACACTATATACTACATATACTACACAATATACTACACTGTATACTACACTATATACTACACTATATACTACAAATACTACACTATATATTGCATATACTACACTATAAACAACACATGCTAATGTATTCTATATACTACACTATACACTACAAATACTACCTTATATACTACATATACTACACTCTAAACTACAAATACTACATATACTACACTATATACTACATGTTCTACACTATATACTACATATACTACACGATATACTACATGTTCTACACGATATACTACATGTACTAGACTATATACTACATATACTACACTATATACTACATGTACTACACTATATACTACATGTTCTACACTATATACTACATTTACTACACTATATACTACATGTTCTACACAATATACTACATGTACTAGACTATACACTACATATACTACACTATACACTACATATACTACACTATACACTACATATACTACACTATATACTACATGTACTAGACTATATACTACATATACTATACTATATACTACATATACTACACTATATACTACATATACTACACTATATACTACATATACTACACTATACACTACATATACTACACTATACACTACATATAGTACACTATATACTACATATACTACACTATATACTACATGTACTAGACTATATACTACATATACTACACTATATACTACATGTACTAGACTATATACTACATATACTACACAATATACTACATATACTACACTATATACTACATATACTACACAATATACTACACTGTATACTACACTATATACTACACTATATACTACACTATATACTACATATACTACACTATATACTACATATACTACACAATATACTACACTATATACTACACTATATACTACACTATATACTACATATAGTATACTATATACTACATATACTACACTATATACTACATGTACTAGACTATATACTTCATATACTACACTATATACTACATGTACTAGACTATATACTACATATACTACACTATATACTACATGTACTAGACTATATACTTCATATACTACACTATATACTACATGTACTAGACTATATACTACATATACTACACTATATACTACATATACTACACTATATACTACACTATATACTACATATAGTACACTATATACTACATATACTACACTATATACTACATGTACTAGACTATATACTACATATACTACACTATATACTACATGTACTAGACTATATACTACATATACTACACTATATACTACATATACTACACTATATACTACATATACTACACTATATACTACACTATATACTACATATAGTATACTATATACTACATATACTACACTATATACTACATGTACTAGACTATATACTTCATATACTACACTATATACTACATGTACTAGACTATATACTACATATACTACACTATATACTACATGTACTAGACTATATACTTCATATACTACACTATATACTACATGTACTAGACTATATACTACATATACTACACTATATACTACATATACTACACTATATACTACACTATATACTACATATAGTACACTATATACTACATATACTACACTATATACTACATGTACTAGACTATATACTACATATACTACACTATATACTACATGTACTAGACTATATACTACATATACTACACTATATACTACATATACTACACTATATACTACATATACTACACTATATACTACATGTACTAGACTATATACTACATATACTACACTATATACTACATGTACTAGACTATATACTACATATACTACACTATATACTACATATACTACACTATACACTACATATACTACACTATATACTACATATACTACACTATATACTACACTACATATTCACAAGAGAGCACCCAGAGCTCCACCCAACCCTACTATGCTGCACTCCGACACCAAAACCACCCAAGTCCATTTCCTCCACCAGCCCTCATCCAGCACCCCACAATGACGGAGCGAGAGCAGAGCCAGGAGGTCTCCCGACCCGGTTGGCCTGCACATGACACCACACCAACACAAGCACCCAGACCCCTCACAGCAACAACCCCAAGCAGGGGAGTGGTGGCCTAGTGGTTACAGTGGTGGGCTTGGGCGTGGACAACAATGGTAAATCACTGGGGGCCCCTGATCAAGGCCCTTAACTCCTAATTGCTCCCCGGGGCGCTGCCCTGCTAGCAGCCCCACTGCTCACTAGTGAAACTAGTTGATTAAAAGCAGAGACTAATTTCGGTGCATCGTACATACAGCGTGTGCACGATGTCCACACTGACAATGAAAAGGAAAATTAAAAAAAAAAAAAAAAAAAAAGCAAGTCCCAGAGACATCCATAACAGAAGCACCCCTGCTGGTTCGGGTTGGGGACGCCTGCCCTCAATATAGGTGGACCCCCGCCAGGCATTGGAAACATCTCAGCAGCGATGAAGAGCGATGGGAGGCACCCAAGCCCAACCTCAAACTCTTGACTCACCACTGTACTGCATAAACATTCACCTGGAAATGTGAAGTCAGTCTCCTGCGTCCTTTTATTTTCTTAGCTCTCTCAGAGAGGTCAGACTGAATGAATCTCTGATATTTCTTAAACTTTAATCAGATTTACTGCTGAGCTCCTTGACTGTGCTGGTTGTGTAGAAGCTTGGTATTTGTCTGAAGACCTGACGTGACTCCACATCTCCTCGCATTAAAGCCAGTGATGGCTCCGTTCTCAGGCCCTGATGGTGCTTTATTAGCACTGGGTATTTTCTGCTTGACATCTTCAGGTGAATGTTGAGTTCCTTTAAAGCACTAGACAGAAGCTACAAGGGTGATAAACCTGCACTTGTGTGTCACTGCTCTCTCACACTTGTCTTTTTTGGCTCCTTCATGCCCCCATTTCATCCTGTCTTTCTCTTTGTAAACACTGACCCCTCTCCTCAGATTGGCTCTTCACTCTAGAGTGCTGCTGGTGTTTTGTAAGACTTAACCATCACCTCAGCACCCTTAGCGTCTCTTGATTTGTCTTTAGATTGATCTCTTTTTCTGTGGCTCCCTCCTGTTTCCCTCCACTCAAGGCTCTGCCACAGAAGGCTGTGAGGGCTGTCGGGAGCTCAAATCAATGTGTAAAGTGCATGAGCTTTGAAGATGCATTTTAAGGTGCTGTGTGGATTGCTTTGTGCTGGGCAAGAGGTGGGGACGACATGCTGTCAGGGAGTGTCAAGGGGGGAAGAGTAATAGCCTCTTCATGTGTGCACGAGGTTATGCTGAGGAGGTTGAATGCAATCATCCAGAGTTCTGTCGCTCCTTAACACTTAGATTCCCCCCGAGAATAACGCTCCAAGCTGTTTGGCTTTCACAAGAGGCTGCTGATTATTTTAAGATAAGTGCAGGCTAAGCCAACTACAAAAATGCACATAAAAAACTTCAGTACAGCAATTTTGTAAATTAAACATTGGTTCAAGAGTAGAACAAGTCATAGTGCAGCCACATAAAGAGACAGAAAACTGTGTTTCCTTTCTTTTCCCTGCACAGAGCTGTTTCATGGAGTACATTCATTTAAAAAAGATCATACAATTCTAACGTTTTTCTTTCAGGACATAACTAAAAATCACCTTGCCCCTAACAGGTCCCAAAATTAATTAACTACATCGTGAGATGAACAGGAAGACATAACCTACTACATTGTACCATTATTTAGTGATGCAATAGCTTGTAAATCCACCTTTAACAGCAGATAGCGTTCTTTACAGTTTGGTTTGGGTTTGCTGTAGTTTGAGGGTATTTGCTTAAGCACAGCTGTCTCAAGGGCTTGTTGCAGCATTTTGATGGGGATGGGGTCTAGACTTTGACTGGGCCATTGCAACACCATGATTCTTTTCTTGTTTCAGTCATTCTGTTGCAGATTTGCTGATGTGATGAGGATCATTGCTCTGTTGTGTGACCCAGCTGTCACAGATGGGTTCAATCTAGAATACTCAGCTACTGATTGCAAAACAAGCCCATGTCATCCCCTTCATCAATGGGCTGGTACCCTTTCTGTGCTGATTAGGTTCACTTTGGCTGTCCATTGTGTCTAAACGTGGACTCTAAATTGTAGAAACAAAGGCTTATAAACCTTTCCCAGACTGCGTCAACAATGATGTCACTAAGATCTTTGCTGATGTTCGTCCTCTCTGGCTTTGCATGACACACATGTTTCCAGCAAGCTGCAAAGTTCTCTTCTCTTTTATTATTGATAATCTGATTTTATTGATAATCAACAGCACCCATCTGCAACTTAATTAAAGTGGAAGCTGTAACAGTGCAGACAGACAAACAGACAGACAGACAGACAGACAGACAGACAGACAGACAGACAGACAGATAAGGTATACGTAATATCCACATAACCCAAGACAAAAAAGCAGTGCACAGTGTTTTTCCACATGGTTTCACACACCATCCTGATATGTGAAACCTTTGAATAGAAAGAAAATGCATGTTCTCTCTCACATTTATACTGTATATAAAAAAGGACCATCCCACTTTATTTGTTTTGAAGCAATGTACAGATGTATCCACCTTTGCACCTTGCAAACAGAGGTTATATTTTTTCTGGGCTATCATTAATCTAAACATTTGTACCAGGAGAATGAGCAACCCAGTTATGGTGTATCCCTCTTTTTGGACAATGAGCTCAAACACTGTGGATGTTAATATTAGTGTACCTTGACAGATTACTACGTACATGCTTACCTACAGTTCAGTTTGGAGTAATCTATATCCCAGTATGTGGGATCTTACTAGGAGCATTTTCCTCTAACAAGCTCCAGTGTTGATTGGTTTGTAAGCCAGTTAAACATTGATGGTGTTTTTTGTAACAGAATAAAAGGGCAAACAAACAAAAACTATTAACTAAAACTCCCAAAAGACCTTCATGTTCATTTAGACCATGTTTTTTCTGAAGTTTAGAGACCTGTGCGGACTTACTAGATTAATGAGGAAAGGCCTTCTGAAACACTAGAGCACAGAGTCGGGAGCAGTTCTTGTTTTTGCGACTCTGCCCTTGTACTTTTCATGCCCTCTATTGCTGCCTTTTGCATTTCTAATTGTTTGGCTCCTTCACAGATGCCTCCCAGCAGAGCATTCAGGAATATTGAGCCAAATGCAAAGCACTATAAGCAAAACAACACCTTATGAATTAAATATGTAAAAGAAACAAATATTCTTCTGTTATTGGGTTTGCTGTCATTTTCTTTATGCAAACTGCGCTGAGGGGCAGAGCAACGTTGCTGTGGTTCAGGCCCATTAAATTTGATTGCTGCGGCAGTTACATGACATTTATTAAAATTTTGCCGGTTGGCTAGGCAGCTGTGCATGTTAACGTGGTTATTTTTAGGCACCTGTAATGCCTTACAGATTATAGCAGGTTGTGGTGCCAACAACAAAGGCTTATAATAAGGACTTAATGAAATATGAGCCTTCAAACTTATTACAGTTTAAAAGATGAGAACTCTCTCACATTACGGTCTGTTCATGCATGTGTGTGTGGTTTCACTCGGTTTCTTCAATATTGGCCTCCTTCTCTTTAGAATTTTTACAAGAAGCTGTTTATCAAACGAAGTAGCTTGTAAAAAGAAAGATGGATTATGCTGAACACGCACACAAAGTTCCACTTCAATAAGTTCATTATTCTTTTGAATCTCTCTAATGGAACAAACTGAATCCTCTAAATAGCTGTGGTAATAATGCAGATAGATGTTTGCATGCAAGCATACTAAGCATGTTGCCTGATTTACAAAAAAATGATTTATTTTGCTCCTTTGGCCAAGCATTGAAACTGTTAAGGCACTGACACAGCTCTGCACATGCAGAATTTATTTTATCAAAGACAAATAGGCCTAAAAAGCTGGAGTCAACCTTAACCATGAACTTCAGGGTGACACTGAGCCAGACGAGTCTATTTAAACTGCATATGAACAGGTTGTTACTCTTTTGGTGCTGCTTGCAGGAATACATAATTCTCTACACAGGGATATACTGTATTCACTGTTTTAAAAAGGATTAATATACCAAAGAAACATAATGCAATACCGTATATGAGTTAACTACAATCAATGTGCAAACAACAACTGTACTGCAAAAAGCCACAAGATTACTTAAGGTAGACATTCTGCACAGATGAACATACAGCTGTTGTCTTATAGATTTCACAAAACGTTTGTTTTTCTCCCAGATTAAAACCGTACTGTGGTGTTTACATGTTGTTGCTGTACTTGCGACAGTTTTTTTTGCTCATGTGTTTTTTTGTAGCCTAAGTGAGTTTTGGGAGGTTATGAGATATTGTTATATCTTACGTGTTTTTTTGTAGATCACAAGCATCTTTTTTTTCAGGTTACATGTGTTTTTGTAGCTTATACAGATTTTAGTAGGTTCTATTGGTTTTTATTTGCAGTTGTTCAGTAAAGTCAACTATTATAAGATGAATCGCTTTACTTTTATTAGTAATGTTTGTGGTTACTAATGGTCAGTAATGTTATTGTTAACATGAAGAAGAAGTTCTTAAGCAAATTAACCCATTCTATTAAAACAATATATATTTAATCCATTACATTTTGATTGGCAGGTTTTCTAAAGTTGTTTAACAAGTCCAAACCACAGCACTTGAGTGTTTTCTTAGGTCTTATATCTATACTGCATCTATACTGCAGTGTATTATATCTATACACTTTCTAAGCTCAAATACTTTCCTTCCTCTAACCGTTCCTGATAAAACACTGAGCTTTTGAAGGCAATTTGATCGCCCTCGTTAACAAGCCCTCATTATGGGTCCATGCTTCATTTTCTTAATGAACTGATCAATTTGAGTGGAATGAAAAGTCAGGACTGGGAGGTGAAGCACAACTGAAATAGAGAGCCATAGCTGGAATAATTTGTGTGATGAAGGGCTGCACTCACCCCAAAGCGATCCTCAACATGCAGAAAATCTGCTTCAAAGTACAAAAGAAGTGTCATGATTTTTGAAGAGATGTCCCAATGACAATTTTAATTATAAGTTGTTTGGTTGTGATCCAAAAGACAGCATGCTGAGTCTATATATATATATATATAATATGTAAATATAATAAATGTGTTTTTTCTATAATGCTTTTCAGGTATTTTAAGATAAGCATGCCATTGACATTTTATTAACATCTCAGGAAACTGGATAAGCTTTTGATAAAACTTCACAATGTTTCTCCTTACAGATCTATCCATCCTTTCATTTTCTATATCCACTTCTTTCTTATCATAGTCACAGGGGTCTTCTGAAACCTGGGGAAAAGACAGGGCTAGACCTTGGAGAGGTCCCCCTTTAAGATGTGGACTAGAACAAAGACAGCTTGGCATCTAAGCTCTGACACCCTCAACACCTACAATGTCCTCATGTTATAGGTGTAATATTAATTCATCTTTCTGACAGCTTTGCTGAACTGCTGTGTGCTATAACCAACCAGCTACTGAGTCAGCAGCACAAGGGTGACATTTATACCATTGCCATATGTTGTGCAGTATTAAAAAACAGAAGAGAAGTTCACATTTTGACAGTTTACTCCCCAACCTTCAGAGTTCTTCAGGCAGAAAGGATGAGCTGTGGTGGATGAGCTGTAGAGGAGCACCTACTTCAGTTCAGTAGCCATAAAACAAACTAACACCTGAATCTGGACATGGTCTTAAAAGTTAGTCTGTACTTTCAGATCACAAATGAAAGGTGTGTTTGAGACAAAAGACACACTTTGATTGTCAGTTCCTTCAGTGTACTGGGTTGTTGACCTGCCCAGACCTCTGTAACCCACACAGCCTGCCTCTGTTAACGTCATCCATCTGGCTCCTATTACATAAAACAGAAGCTTTCCTCATCCAGCTTTCTAACCCACATATTGCATGTTTAGGCGTATTTGGATCGTTACGTCTTCATTTGGATGACTGCTCTTGTTTTCAGCTCTGCTCATTGTCCCCACCCACCACTCAGGATGGCACTGCCCAGAAACTCCGAGAGCCTTTTTAAACAAGAGGCTTTGGGGATTGCGAGGAACACCTTACCTCCCTGACTCATTCTTCCTCCTCATTCTTTTCTTCCTCCTACTCATCCTTTTCTGCCTCTCGTGAAAGGGTCCTGGCATGATTTCATGATGCTTATACCATGTGGCTGGCCCATTCAACGCAGCTCTCGGCAGCAGAGCAGTCAAACGCTTCTGCGCCTCTGCTTCTCTTTGTCTTGATTCCCTGATGGACTGTGCGGTGGGGTGTGATTAACCCACAGATTATTTTCTTTTGGAGTTTTGTGTTCTCAAATGCAGTGTAGTAGAGAGAGAAAGAACACTCACACAATAAATAAAGAATAAAAAATTCAAATATATTCATGCAAGCCTGGTGATCTGCTGATCTCGTCTTTTTGTGCCACCAGCTACTTGAGTTTGGAGGGGTATGGCTCAGCAATGAACGGGTACAAATAACCTTAACTGCTTGTGGAAGGCAGATTTACATTTTATAAGTTTTTTACTTGAGCGGAACTTGGATTTGATAAAAAGTAATTAAAACCACTGACGACAAGGATATCTAGCCCTTTTCTTCTTGTGTCTACCCTCTTTACCAAGTCGTCCTTCTTTATTGCACCTTGACTATCTTTGTCTGCCATTCCTTTGTGGTGTGCCTCTTCATGTGTCTTTCATGGTTAAGTATCTGTCTTTTCATGCTGCTTTGCTCTCATCTAAAACCACATTCATGTGCCTCTGACTATGCTGATGCTTTTTACTGAAGCTTGACTTCTCTGATTCCAGTGGCCTTTCTTCAACACAGAGATGATGGAGGCAGATGAAAGCTTTGGTGGGAGAAGCTAGCTGGACAGATGCAGACACTGGCGAGAATCAAAAAAGAAAACCAGAGTGTCCTGGAAAAGTACCTGGAAAAGTACCTGGAAAAGTACCTGGAAAAGTACCTGGAAAAGTACCTGGAAAGGTACCTGGAAAAGTACCTGGAAAAGCAAAAACCATTGACCTCCAACTGTGTATATTCACTGCATAAACGAGCTCTTAGACCGATACTAAATAACTATGGAGAAAAACACAATAAGTTACAGTTACATTTGTACACAAACACAGATTGTGTTAAGTGACTGTGTGTGTTTGTCTGATGGTGTGTGTGTGTTGGTGTGTGTGTGTGTGTGTGTGTGTGTGTGTGTGTCTGATGGTGTGTGTGTGTGTCTGTTGGTGTGTGTGTGTGTACGTGTCTGTTGGTGTGTGTGTGTGTGTGTGTGTATGAGAGAGAGAGTGTGTGTGTGTGAGAGAGAGAGTGTGTGTGTGTGTGTGTGTCTGATGGTGTGTGTGTGTGTGTTTGTCTGATGGTGTGTGTGTGTTTGTTAGGTGCATAGTTAGGTGCATCCCGGGGGCCAGAGCGGGCAACGTCGGCAAATTTGAAGCTGATGGCAAAGAGTAATCGTTAATACAGTAAAGTTATCATCCATGTCGGCGCTATGTCGGCCTTTAGCGTTCTCTGTATATATCAAAACAGACTAGAAACCTAACCAGGCTGAACACAGACATGACCCGGTGCTATTTTGGATACACAAATAACTCTCTAAAGGGTAAACCATAACAGGTAACCAATAACATAAATACTTAAATGTATTGCTATTATTTTATTACAGTGAATTTATAAAAGGTTATGTGTCAAAATCATCTTAAAGGTTTTACAACGCAACATATGAGGTCATTGTGTCCAAATATCATCCATGTCGGTGCTAATGACACCCGGCTACGCCAGTCGGAGGTCACTAAAATCAATATTGTCTCGGTGTGTAACTACGCCAAAACCATGTGGGACTCCGTAGTTTTCTCTGGTCCCCTCCCCAATCTGACCGGTGATGACATGTTTAGCCGCATGTTGTCGCTGCGTCGCTGGTTGTCTCGGTGGTGTTCAGAAAACGACGTGGCCTTTATTGACAATTGGAAGACGTTTTGGGGAAAGCCTGGTCTGCTTAGAAGAGACGGCATTCATCCCACCCGGGATGGTGCAGCTCTGATCTCTAGAAATCTGGCTGATATTATTAGATCCTCCCCCTGACAATCCAGGGTCCAGGCCGGGGTGCAGAGCTGCAGTCTTACACGCTTCTCTGCTGCTTCTCGAGGACTATCGCCTGCCAATAAAAAGGTAGAAGTAAATGATATAATTGGAGATTCTAACGAGGTGCCAAGTAAAATAGATTTAGTATCGATTCCCCGTCCTCCAAATCTTCACCAAGCGCGACGTAATAGAGGCGTTAACCAAAATAACCTTGTAAAAATAAAAACAAATACGCATTTAGTGTGAACTAAAGACCAAACAATTAGATGCGGATTACTAAATATACGATCTTTAAGCTCCAAGTCTCTATTAGTAAACGATCTAATTACTGAGACCCGAATTGACATTTTCTGAAACGTGGCTCCAAGAGGAAGAGTTTGTTAGTTTAAATGAATCGACGCCATCCGGTTACTTTAATTATCATATTCCTCGAAACACAGGTCGAGGTGGAGGAGTAGCGGCGATCTACGACTCCAGTCTTACAATAAAATCTAAACCTAAATGTGATTATAATACATTTGAAAGTCTCACACTTAGCTTAAAACTGCAGAGCTGGAAATCAGAGAAGCCAGTTTTGTTAGTGGTAGTTTACCGGCCTCCTGCTGGAGCTTATCTGGAGTTTCTGTCTGAGTTCTCAGATTTCTGATCTAGTTTATTGATCAGTACAGATAAAGTCATCATAGTGGGCGACTTTAACATTCATATGGATGTTGACAACGATGGTCTTAAGTTGGCTTTTGATTCTCTTCTAGAATCGATAGGGATTTTACAAAAAGTTAACGAACCGATGCATTGTCTTAATCATACTCTTGATCTGGTCCTCGTCTACGGTGTAGAACCTGATATCTGTTGGTGTCACATGTAAACTCCCTCCTATCCAACCACTATTTAATAACGTTTGAATTCAACATTGTCAACGTTACGCATAATAGGAGGAATTACTTTAGCAGGTGTCTATCCGATAAAGCTATTACTAAATTTAGGTAGGCCATTGCTCTTCATCTTCCTACAGTGGAATATAGTGAAGCAGTTGAGCGCTGTGACCTCGGTTCTACCTCTGCAGACGTTGATTTCCTTGTTGGTAGCACTGCAGATGTATTGCCCTCAGCTTTAGATGTAGTTGCTCCTCTGAGAAAGAGGTTCTCTAACCGTAGGAGCTTAACTCCCTGGTTTAACTCACATATTCGTATGTTAAAACAGAAAGTGCGTAAAATGGAAAGAAAGTGGTACTCTAGTAGGTCTGTAGATATTTATTATGCGTGGAAAGATAGTCTATAAAAAAACACTTCGCAAAGCTAGAACAGCCTATTATTCAGTGTTAATAGAGGATAATAAAAATAACTCACGTTTTCTGTTCAGCACTGTAGCCAGGCTGACAAAGAGCCACAACTCTGTTGAGCCGTGCATCCCTGCAGCTCTCAGTAGTGAAGACTTTATGAGCTTCTTTAGCAATAAAATTGTCAGAATTAGAGAGGAAATCGGCCAGGCCCTCCCAGCAGTGGCTGTGGGCATTTCCTCAGCTTCGGCGACTCCCTTAGTCTCCCTGACCTGACTCTAGACTGTCTGGTTCCTGTAGACCTCTCTGAGCCTACCTCAGTCGTCAATAGACCTAAATCATCCAGGTGTCTGTTAGACCCCATCCCAACTCGACTACTTAAAAATGTTTCCTCTCTTATTGTACCGACAATACTGGAACAGATCAACTTGTCCCTGGTCTTAGGATATGTGCCACAGGCTTTTAAAGTCGCAGTAATCAAACCATTACTTAAAAAACCCTCTCTTGACCCAGACATTTTAGCTAATTATAGACCGATTTCCAACCTTCCATTTATCTCTAAAATTCTGGAAAAGGTCGTTGCAGCAGCTGTGCCCTGCCAGGGAACATATTCGTATGTTAAAACAGAAAGTGCGTAAAATGGAAAGAAAGTGGTACTCTAGTAGGTCTGTAGATATTTATTATGCGTGGAAAGATAGTCTATAAAAAAACACTTCGCAAAGCTAGAACAGCCTATTATTCAGTGTTAATAGAGGATAATAAAAATAACTCACGTTTTCTGTTCAGCACTGTAGCCAGGCTGACAAAGAGCCACAACTCTGTTGAGCCGTGCATCCCTGCAGCTCTCAGTAGTGAAGACTTTATGAGCTTCTTTAGCAATAAAATTGTCAGAATTAGAGAGGAAATCGGCCAGGCCCTCCCAGCAGTGGCTGTGGGCATTTCCTCAGCTTCGGCGACTCCCTTAGTCTCCCTGACCTGACTCTAGACTGTCTGGTTCCTGTAGACCTCTCTGAGCCTACCTCAGTCGTCAATAGACCTAAATCATCCAGGTGTCTGTTAGACCCCATCCCAACTCGACTACTTAAAAATGTTTCCTCTCTTATTGTACCGACAATACTGGAACAGATCAACTTGTCCCTGGTCTTAGGATATGTGCCACAGGCTTTTAAAGTCGCAGTAATCAAACCATTACTTAAAAAACCCTCTCTTGACCCAGACATTTTAGCTAATTATAGACCGATTTCCAACCTTCCATTTATCTCTAAAATTCTGGAAAAGGTCGTTGCAGCAGCTGTGTGACCATTTGTATAGAAATGATATATTTGAAGTTTTTCAGTCAGGGTTCAGATGCATCATAGCACAGAAACAGCACTGGTTCGAGTCTCAAATGACCTTCTTATGGCCTCAGATAATGGGTTAGTGTCCATACTGGTTCTGCTGGACCTCAGATAACGCAGAGACTAGAGTATGTTGTTGGGATTAAAGGGACAGCTCTAGATTGGTTTAAATCAGATCTGTCTGATAGATTCCAGTTTGTTCATCTTCATGAGGTTTCTTCCGTACAGACGAGGGTCTGCTATGGTTTCCCGCAGGGTTCAGTGCTAGGGCCAATCTTGTTCAGTTTATACATGCAGCCCTTAGGAAGTTTTATCCAGAACCACGGCATTAATTTTCATTGTTATGCTGATGATACGCAGCTGTTTTTGTCTATGAAGCCAGATGAAACAGAATCATTAGACAAACTTCAGATGTGTCTTAAGGACATCAAGGACTGGATGTCCACAAATTTTTTGCTACTAAATTCTGATAAAACAGAGGTTGTTGATTGTGGTCCAAACAGCTTAGGAAGGGATTAGATGGTCTTGCGATGGCCTCCAGTAAAACTGTGAGAAACCTTGGTGTTATATTCGATCAGGATTTGTCATTTAAACAGCATATTAATCAGGTTTGTAAAACCCCGTTTTTCCACCTCCGTTTTATCGCAAAGATTAGGAGCATCCCCTCGCAGAGTAATGCCGAAAAACTAATTCATGCGTTCGTATCTTCTAGAGTAGATTACTGTAACGTGTTGTTGGCTGGATGTCCAAGTAATTCTCTTAACAGCCTCCAGCTGATCCAAAATGCAGCAGCGCGAGTGCTGACAGGAACCAACAAGAGAGACCACGTCTCTCCAGTTTTAGCTTCCCTCCATTGGCTCCCCGTAAAATTTAGAATCCAATTCAACATTTTATTACTTGCGTATAAAGTCCAAAATGGCCTAGCGCCGCGATATTTGCAAGACCTGATAGAACCGTACGTTCCTAATAGAGCTCTCCGTTCTCAGGGTGCAGGTTTACTCGTAGTTCCTAGAAGATCCAAATGTAGATTTGGAGGACGGGTCTTCTGTTATCAGGAACCATCACTCTGGAACCAACTTCCAGTTTGGGTGAAGGAGGCTGACACCACCTCCACCTTTAAAACTAAACTTAAAACATTTCTGTTTAATAAAGCATATACTTAGTGTATATTTAGTACCTTAATGTGTCAGGGCCAGTAGTCAAAGCTGCAGCTACAGGACCAGATTAGAGCAGCTGGTCTTCAACACAGCTTCGGTGTAGATATGCTGCTGTAGGCCTCTGCTGCAGGGGGGCACCAACATGATCCACTGAGTGGTGCCTTTCACCTTCTCTGTTTCTCTTTGCCTTCTCTGTCTCTTCTTCACCTCAACCCTCAGTTATTAACAATATCCCATAAACTTAATTGTGGTCCATTGTTCTTGTAGTTTGTTGTGCTTGTCTGGTCCTTCTTTTCCTCTTCTTTGCATGTTCTGCAGACCAGAGCCTCAGGAGCTGCTTGCTGACCTGCAGTTCCACCTCTGACCATCCCAGTGTCTGCCTCCGCCTGTCTGTATGGATGTCTGTTGGATATTTGCTGACATCCCGACCTGCAGTCCTCATCCCCTTGGATCACCGTCTATCCATATATCACCCATATACACAGAAGTCTAATTGGACTACTGATGATAGTTACTAATGTATCCTGTCTTGTACCTTTGACGGTGTCTCTATGTCTCTATTCTTTCTTATTTCTTGCTCTACCCGGCTGGCCTTCAGCAGGAGGGTCCCCCCTCATGATCAAGGACCTGGTCCAGGTTTCTTCCCTCTTAAAGGGGAGTTTTTCCTTGCCACTGTTTGGCTTAAGGTTTTTCTTCCACTAGGGAAGTTTTTACCTGCCGTTGTTTATGTAATAATTGCTCGGGGGTCATGTTCTGGTCTCTGGAAAGCGCCTAGAGACATCTTGTGATGTAATAGACGCTATATAAATAAATTTGAATTGAAAATTGAATTGAATTAATGGCATACCATACTTTACAGGAGAGTGTTGTCCTCCAAAAATGGAAAAACTGCACCAAAACCTGTCTGAAGGTGCTGACAGGACACATTCAGAAGCACATGTGATCAAAATCTCTCAGAAAAAGTGAAAAATGACTGAACAACTTGGCTTTTAAACAGTGTAACCTGCACTTTGTGACCTTAAAGAGTCTTGAAACTTGAAAATCTCAAATTTTTTTAGAGCTCCTGACCTAGACTTGAAAAATAACGCTGGGCATGCCTATGTACATATGCAAGCATGAAGTATTTGATCAGAAAGTTGATAGAGAGAATAACAACAACCAATTTTCAGAATACATCTTACTAACTTGATTTTAATTACACACAAAACTATTACCAACTGTGCAGAGAGAGATAGTGAGGGAAGGTCATGATGTTCCTGCTAGATGGTTGTTTCATGAAAACTAATGAGATTCTACAGGCAACGAGACAAAATTTGTTGGCATGAGAAGGGCAGCAGTTGGCACAACTGAATGCAGCTGAACAGTTGACAAATGCTGACGCTTGTTCTGGATTCTGGCAGAAACCACCAGCAGACTGTTAAAAAGGGAGCTCAGTACAATCCTCTCACCCTGCATCTCAGCCTTTGGCTTGAACTCAAGACCAAGACAGCTTCACCGAGGCCTGTATTATCTGCTGATAGAGCTCAGAGTGACGTTATCTGCAGCATGGCCGCCCGTACTGGGTTTTGGTGATGCGAAAGTGAGAAGACCAGTTTATACAAGACAGCTGCCTGCTGAAAACGTGGCAATGCCACACACAAGTGCTAAACTGGCATCACGTTACTGGCTGGATTTCAGTTTTCCTACGGAGACACGGCAAATGAACACAATACGAAGCACTTCCCTGATGCATGTCTGAATTCCTGTTATTGGAAGCTCCCCCATAAGACTTACTCTTGGAAGACCAAGCCAAGCGCTTGCAGTAGAAAATATTTGATGACACCATAAGAGATAAGCAGATAGCTACACAGGCTGAAGTACAAATCAGTAAATCAATAGCTGAAAACAACAACGGCTGTGGTTGGAGGCGCAAACATGCAAAGAAATGTGCCTGAAAGAGCTCTTCCACATAATGTTCTGGACACTGTAATGTTCAAAACCAGAATATGGTCTAACTTCGGTCAGTAGTGAGCAACATATACTCATGCATGCACAGCAGAAACAAATACAAGTATGTTCCATCCCCACTACGTTTGGAGTCCCAGCAAATATATATATATATATATACATAAATAAAACTAAACCAAACAAAAAAACACATGCTTAAAAACTTGAAATGAGCATGACTTAACACCAGATGCCATGGTGTGTTTAAAAGTGGATCCAGAGAGAAAGGTGATTTTGTGTTTGCAGCTCATTTCGCTGCAGGGTTATGAACCAGCAGCCTTCTTGGTTCCCAGAGTCTGACTGCCTTTCACACAAGTGCCATCCCTCATGGAGAGTCGCCTGGCAGGTAGTCATCCACCAAATGCAGAAATCCTGTATGAAGCCTGAAAGAAAGCCTGATGTTTTCCAGGTAACTTTGGTATACTTTCAAACCATAATCAAGTGCTAGGGATAAAATGAGGTCCTTCAAGTAGCTCAGCCTTGTGTTTAAATTTGGAATGAGTAAATCAATAAACGTGCACCTTGCAATTATATCTCATAACTGATTATTTCACCTTGGCACTCTGTGTGAAATGATAAATTATTTCATATGTTGTAATATCGGTCCTGTGATGGACTGGCGACCTGCCCAGGTGGACCCCTGCCTTTCACCTGAAGGTGGCTGGGATAGGCTCCAGCAGACCCCTGTGACCCTAATGAGGAAAACTGACTCTTTCTATGCTTTATTAAACAGAAATGTTTTAAGTTTAGTTTTAAAGGTGGAGGTGGTGTCAGCCTCCTTAACCCAAACTGGAAGTTGGTTCCAGAGTGATGGTTCCTGATAACAGAAGACCCGTCCTCCAGATCTACATTTGGATCTTCTAGGAACTACGAGTAAACCTGCACTCTGAGAACGGAGAACTCTGTTAGGAACGTACGGTACTATCAAGTCATGCAAATATCGCGGCGTTAGGCCATTTTGGACTTTATATGCCAGTAATAAAATTTTGAATTGGATTCTAAATTTTACGGGATCCAATGGAGGGAAGCTAAAACTGGAGAGACGTGGTCTCTCTTGTTGGTTCCTGTCAGCACTCGCGCTGCTGCATTTTGGATCAGCTGGAGGATCTTCAGAGAATTACTTGGACATCAAGCCAACAACACGTTACAGTGATCTAGTCTAGAAGATACGAACGCATGAATTAGTTTTCCAGCATCACTCTGGGAGAGGATGCTCCTGATCTTTGCGACATTACGGAGTTGGAAAAACGGGGTTTTACAAACCTGATTAATATGCTGTTTAAATGACAAATCCTGATCGAATATAATGCCAAGGTTTCTCACAGTTTTACTGGAGGCCATCGCAAGACCATCTAATCCCTTCCTAAGCTGTTTGGGACCACAAACAACAACCTCTGTTTTATCAGAATTTAGGAGCAAAAAATTTGTGGACATCCAGTCCTTGATGTCCTTAAGACACATCTGAAGTTTGTCTAATGGTTCTGTTTCATCTTCATAGACAGATACAGCTGCGTATCATCAGCATAACAATGAAAATTAATGCCGTGGTTCCGGATAATACTTCCTAAGGGCTGCATGTATAAACTGAACAAGATTGGCCCTAGCACTGAACCCTGCGGGACACCATAGCAGACCCTTGTCTGTACGGAAGAAACCTCATGAACATGAACAAACTGGAATCTATCAGACAGACATGATTTAAACCAATCTAGAGCTGTCCCTTTAATCCCAACAAAATACTCTTGTCTCTGCAGTAAAATGTTGTGATCTATAGTATCAAAAGCAGCGCTGAGGTCCAGCAGAACCAGTATGGACACTAATCCATTATCTTAGGTCCAGCAGAACCAGTATGGACACTAATCCATAATCTGAGGTCCAGCAGAACCAGTATGGACACTAATCCATTATCTGAGGTCCAGCAGAACCAGTATGGACACTAACCCATTATCTGAGGCCATAAGAAGGTCATTTGAGACTCGAACCAGTGCTGTTTCTGTGCTATGATGCATCTGAACCCTGACTGAAAAACTTCAAATAGATCATTTCTATACAAATGCTCACACAGCTGGCTTGCAACTACCGTTTCCAGAATTTTAGAGATAAATGGAAGGTTGGAAATCGGTCTATAATTAGCTAAAATGTCTGGGTTAAGTAATGGTTTGATTACTGCGACTTTAAAAGCCTGTGGCACATATCCCAAGACTAGGGACATGTTGATCTGTTCCAGTATTGTCGCACCAATAAGAGAGAAAACATTTTTAAGTAGTAGAGTTGGGATGGGGTCTAACAGACACGTGGAGATTTAGATCTATTGACGACTGAGGTCAGCTCAGAGAGGTCAACAGGAACAAAACAATCTAGAGTCAGGTCAGAGCATAAGGGAGTCGCCGAAGCTGAAGAAATGCCCACAGCCACTGCTGGGTGGGCCTGGCCGATTTCCTCTCTAATTTTGACAATTTTATTGCAACAGAAGCTCATAAAGTCTTCACTACTGAGAGCTGCAGGGATGCACGGCTCAACAGAGTTTTGGCTCTTTGTCAGCCTGGCTACAGTGCTGAACAGAAAACATGGGTTATTTTTATTATCCTCTATTAACACTGAATAATAGGCTGTTCTAGCTATTAGACTATCTTTCCATGCACGATAAATATCTACAGACCTACAAGATAACCACTTTTGTGTTCCATTTTATGCACTTTCTCTTTTAACATTCGAATATGTGAGTTAAACCAGGGAGTTAAGCTCCTACGGTTAGAGACCCTCTTTCTCAAAGGAGCAACTACATCTAAAGCTGAGTGCAACACATCTGCAGTGTTACCGACAAGGAAATCAACATCTGCAGAGGAAGAACCGAGGTCACAGCCCTCAGCTGCTTCACTATGTTCCACTGTAAGAAGATGAAGAGCAACGGCCTCCCTAAATTTAGTAATAGCTTTATCGGATAGACACCTGCTGAAGTAATTCCTCCTATTATGCGTAATGTTGATAATGTTAAATTCAAACCTTATTAAATAGTGGTTGGATAGGAGGGAGTTTACATGCAAAACTAACAGATTATCAGGTTCTACACCGTAGACGAGGACCAGATCAAGAGTATGATTAAGACAATGCGTCGGTTCGTTACCTTTTGTAAAATCCCCATCGATTCTAGAAGAGAATCAAAAGCCAACTTAAGACCATTGTTGTCAGCATCCATATGAATGTTAAAGTCGCCCACTATGATGACTTTATCTGTACTGATCAATAAACTAGATCAGAAATCTGAGAACTCAGACAGAAACTCCAGATAAGCTCCAGCAGGAGGCCGGTAAACTACCACCAACAAAACTGGCTTCTCTGATTTCCAGCTCTGCAGTTTTAAACTAAGTGTGAGGCTTTCAAACGTATTATAATCGCATTTAGGTTTGGATTTTATTGTAAGACTTAAGTCGTAGATCGCTGCTACTCCTCCACCTCGACCTGTGATTCGAGGAATATGATAATTAAAGTAACTGGACGGCGTCGATTCATTTAAACTAACAAACTCTTCCTTTTGGAGCCACGTTTCTGTTAAGCAGAAAATGTCACTCCGGGTCTCAGTTATTAGATCGTTTACTTATAGAGACTTGAAGCTTAAAGATCGTATATTTAGTAATCCACCTATAATTTTTTGGTCTTTAGTTCGCACTAAATGCAAAACCAAATGCGAATAAGAGCTGCACCATCCCGGGTGAGATGAATGCTGTCTCTTCTAAGCAGACCAGGCTTTCCCCAAAATGTCTTCCAATTAAAGGCCATGTCGTGCAGATTTAGACAGCCTTAGTGATCTCCAAAAGGGTGAGTCATTTGCAACTTATCCTATCTACAAATACACAAGCATGTCAAAGCCCACATCAATATACAGAGGCTGCAGAAATAAAGGAAAAAAACAACGTTAAAGAAGAGACAGTAGATAACAGCAGTATTAAGTATTATATATTAATAAGTATTATCTCGGGCAACACGGTGGCTTAGTGGTTAGCACTGTTGCCTCACAGCAAGAAGATTCCTGGTTCAATTCCCGGCCCGGTGGGTCTTTCTGTGTGGAGTTTGCATGTTCTCCCCATGCTTGCGTGGGTTTCCTCCAAGTACTCCGGCTTCCTCCCACAGTCCAACAACATGCTTGTTGATTGATCATTATAAATTTTCCCTAGGAGTGATTGTGATTGGTTGTCTGTCTTCTATGTGGTCCTGGACAGACTGGCGACCTGTCCAGGGTGTACCCCTGCCTTTCGCCTGATATGCGTTGGGATCGGCTCCGACAGACCCCCGTGACCCGGAAACGGATAAAGCGGGTATAGATAATGGATGGATGGATGGTGCGACAATACTGGAACAGATCAACTTGTCCCTAGTCTTGGGATATTATTAAACAAATGTCTCTGTTTTGGGTTCCAGTAATCTTGCATCAAGTTTTTACATTCCTGTACACACAGTCCTTGTCCTTAATGCATAATTCATTTAACTAAAAGAAAATGTCAAGAGACCTCTGATAAAGGAAGTTCCAATATATTAATATATGCTTTGTTACCTAATGATCTCTCACATTCTTGTGAGTTATATATCTTCTTTCCTGTGGTAGCTGGTGGTAGGGTACAATCCATGACATTGTGAAGCTAGATGGGTACCAGGGCATGCTCCCAAGCAGAGTAAAGAGTAAAGAGAAATTGTAAAACAAAGAGACTTCTGATCAAAGTGCATTGAAATATTTTTTGTCTCTTTTTGAGCAAGTCAAAATCAATGTCGTTACTCTCTGCAGATATCGGCAGGCGGGGTTCAGCTGAAAGAGCTGGGAGCAATGCTAACTTTAGTTTATATGTGGTGGGCGTGTTTCTGTAGACTCCCAAAGCAACAGCTAAATCTGGCGCTAAATCTGGAGCTAAATCTGGATCTAAATCTGGATCTAAATCAGGAGCTACATCTGGCGCTAAAACTGGAGCTTCATCTGGAGCTACATCTGGCACTAAATCTTGAGCTAAATCTGGATCTAAATCAGGAGCTACATCTGGCGCTAAATCTGGAGCCAGATCTGGAGCTAAATCAGGAGCTAAATCTGGTGCTATATCTGGAGCTAAATCTGTTGCTAAATCTGGAGCTAAATTTGGTGCTAAGTCAGGTGCAAAATTAGGAGCTAAATCTCGTGCTAAATCAGGAGCTAAATCTGGCACTTAATCTGGTGCTAAATCAGGTGCAAAATTAGGAGCTACATCAGGAGCTAAATCTGGCACTAAATCTGGTGCTAAATCAGGAGCCACATTTGGATCTAAATCTGGAACTAAATCAGGAGCTACATGTTGCGCTAAATCTGGCGCTAAATCTGGAACTAAATCAGGAGCTACATCTGGATCTAAATCAGGAGCTACATCTGGCGCTAAATCTGGAGCTAAATCTGGAGCTAAATCAGGAGCTAAATCTGGTGCTATATCTGGAGCTAAATCTGGTGCTAAATCTGGAGCTAAATTTGGTGCTAAATCAGGTGCAAAATTAGGAGCTAAATCTCGTGCTAAATCAGGAGCTAAATCTGGCACTTAATCTGGTGCTAAATCAGGTGCAAAATTAGGAGCTACATCAGGAGCTAAATCTGGCACTAAATCTGGTGCTAAATCAGGAGCCGCATCTGGCGCTAAATCTGGAACTAAATCAGGAGCTACATGTTGCGCTAAATCTGGCGCTAAATCAGGAACTAAATCAGGAGCTACATCTGGCGCTAAATCTGGTGCTAAATCTGGCGCTAAATCTGGTGCCAAATCAGGAGCTAAATCTGGTGCTATATCTAGAGCTAAATCTGTTGCTAAATCTGGAGCTAAATTTGCTGCTAAATTAGGTGCAAAATTAGGAGCTAAATCTGGTGCTAAATCAGGAGCTAAATCAGGAGCTAAATCTGGCACTAAATCTGGTGCTAAATCAGGAGCCACATCTGGCGCTAAATCTGGAACTAAATCAGGAGCTACATCTTGCGCTAAATCTGGCGCTAAATCTGGTGCCAAATCTGGAGCTAAACCTGCTATAACTGGAGCTAAATCTGGTGCTAAATCTGGTGCTAAATCTGGTGCTAAATAAGGAGCTAAATCTGACGCTTAATCTGATAAAGTAATTTGTACTTTAAAACACTCTTTATTTTATCTCATCTTTATTTTACTGCTTGTCTTATAGGATGATTGTACACGTCACAATAAATTATATCTTGTACGTGTTCTTACAAGTTGCTTATGTTCATGTGATTTGTGACTGCCTTATTTTCAATAAAAAGAAAGGAGGACAGCAGAGATGCGGGTGCGGACAGAGACCAGAGCGGTGAAAATGGGGCTGTTTCTCTGTCCGTCCTCCTTGCAAGATAAATGAAAACTTATTGACTTTTTCTTTCTTGCCTATTGTGTGTTTAATAAATGTTTAATCTCTAATATAGTTTAATCTAGTTTAATCTTTTAAAATTTTGTGATTTGCTGGTTCTTTGGTTGTTTTGTCATTAATTTTGACAAAGTGAGTATTATGTTCGGGTGCTTTGGAGCTAGCAAGCAAAGATTGCTTTCTAAGTTTTTGAATCAATAAGCTGAAAAAATAATCTGCAAGCTTTTCAAGCTTTTGTTATTGTTGTCAGTATATATCTCATGATACACACTGAAATGTGCCTCTGCTTTTAACCATCACTAGTTCCACTAGGAGCAGTGGGCTGCTGTCCCAGCGCCCGGGGAGCAATTGGGAGTTAAGGGCCTTGCTCAGGGGCTCACAGTGATTCACCATTGTTGCCAGCCCTGGGACTTGAACCTATTCTGTCACCACTGGGCTATAAACCCCCTCCTCCTGATCTGCCAATCCACCAACATGTCAGAAACTCTAACTTCATATCGGATTAATGTTGGCCCTAAACCCACATTGGCCCTTTCATGAGTGAGGACAGACACAGAGAGGTTAGCTGTAAGGCATCAAGGTAAGGAGGCTGGGATTGATTTGTGACCGTCTTCTGGAAAAGAGGTGTGTGCAGCAGAGTGAGGGATTAGGAAGATTCATGCCGCTAATAAAACATTAGAGTCAGTTAGATGCTCTCAGAGCCTGCATCGTGGTCTAAAGCCCCAGAGAAATCAACAGATCGCAGTTGAGTGAGGTCTCTGCTCACCCAAACAGCAGCTTGGTGAGTCTGTGATGGACGATGATGAGTCAAGGTGTAAAAACAGAGCAGTCAGGTTACTTTGGACAGAATAGAAGAAATGAAGCTCCGTCCATCAGGACTTTTCCAGGAATTAAGTTTTGAACACAATTTATGGCCCAATTGAGGCCCTGTTGAGGTGATCTGGCATGTTTAATGCTTCATATGTCTTTGAGCAACACACTGACATTCAGGCTGAACATACTTCTGACATTACAGTGGCAATGGAACGTGCACATTCCCTCAAACATGACAATAAAGCTGCTAAAATGTACCTTTCCCTTTGCAGCAGAGTAGTTTTCTTCAATCCAAAAAGAAATTAGTTTTCTCTATGTTGAAAAGGAGTCCAGATATCAGAATTACAGATATATGTAGAAACAATTTCTACATCTACATTAACTTTTTAGATGCCCTTCTGGTCTTAGCAGAACTTTTATTTTAATGATGTGTATTATATATATATATATATATATATATATATATATATATATATATATATATATATATATATATATATATATATATATATATATATGAACTCACCATGGTAACGATTGTAAGACATGTGACTTAGAAATGCTTAATCCAAATAAATGTCAAAAAAGCACAATTCAATTAATTAATCAAATTGATTAAAGTGGTACAAATTCTGTTTTTGTTCATGGTAAACACATTTCAGTTCCCTGTATGCCTCCTTCCTACCTCTTCTCCCTACCCAGTCTGCTTTGGTTCTGGCCTTTGTTTGGGTTTTGTTGAAAATGAATAATCTGTAAAGAGATTTTTCATGCACACGAAGGTGTCAAAAAAAAAAAAAGGCATTGACAATTAACATTTCTTTGAAAACTCCTCTGAAGAAGTGGGAAGGCGTGTGGGTGGGAGGAAGGTGGAATTAGACCACATTCTGTCAACATACTGTCACAGCAGCAAGTCTGAACCTCATCGGACAAAGGATTTTTGCACTTTTCAACTTCATATTCAGTTATTTTTTTTAGGCTGATTATTCAAAAAAGAGTGAGAAAAACTATGCATCATGCATGACGTCTCCACAAATCAAATGACAACATAAACCATTATTGTTTCACACTCTGAACTGTGAAAACAAAGCTAGGTTTGGGACTTGTGGACAGTCATACTGGTCTTGTTGTGAGACTGGAATGAACAAGAAAAACTGTATGCATACATTTCTAATTTTTATTTTTATTTAATGAAGAGTTTAGGATGCAGAGGTTACAAACTATAAAGAAAACTACTTCAAAAATATCAGGCTCAGTTTTGAGAACGTCAGTATAATTTAGAGTAGGCAGATGACATATTGAACCAATACATGAAATGCAGCAATCAATTAGTAAAATCGGTCTGGTAAAACACCAGGGTCATGTGTCACTTATATTGCTCAGCTTTAAGTAGATAAGAGCTGTTTAAATGAATTCAACTGCAGGAACTCAGGAATCTGCCACTCCAGTCCTTGTGACAGCTGCCATGATGAGGATGTCAGTACTAATGATGAATAATCATTTCCACTCAGAGTTGAAGAATGGCAGTCATACTTTACCTCCTGTCCTCAGAGAGAGAGAGGATAGATTGAAAGCTGAGTGGAGGAGTGGAGCGTCTTGAAGTCTGCATCAGTGGAGAGAAAGGCAGCGAGTGTAGCAATGAGACACCACATAAAGAGGATGGGATTGATTTGTGCCAGTCTGTGGAGAGGAGTTTGTGCAAAACAGCAACAGACTGAGAAGATTCACAATAGTGATAAAACATCTGAGATACTGAGACAGCACCAGCACTCACAGCACTAATTAGGTATCTGACAGTCTGCATTGATTTATAAAAAGGCATAGCACTTCGTTATTAGAAATAATAATAATAATAATAATAATAATAATAATAATAATAATAATAATAATAATAATAATAATAATAATAATAATAATAATAATAATAATAATAATAATAATAATACTTATAGCAAACATTTGTTTCATCAGAGCTCCTGTTGGTTTGCACTGTAAAAACCAGGAACAGCTCTGAAGATTGAACTATGCAGGTTACAGGGTATACAGCTCCAATAACTGGGGCGTCGCAGTCAGTGAATGAGGCAGTGGTCATTTAAAACGGGATTTCCGCTATCTTACAGAGCAAACTAAAAGCCTTGCTGTTGTTGCAAAGCTGCTTTGTCCTGCCTTTATGTGGACTGTCAGTTGTGGCTTCAAATTTATGCCAGAAGTCAAAGGTGCAATAAAACATGCACTTTCAAGTGAATTCATTAATGAGTTATATGAATACATAAAATAATATAGGTGTACAGCTGTCATGGTGCAGTACGGTATTGTATCATGAGATGAGCAGATGAGAGAGTAAAACAAAGGAGCAAGTTTGCAAGAGTGAACTGTAGTTGTGTTCTAAACTGTGGTTTCATGAGCATTAGGGCTGTGATGAGGCTGGAAAAAGGCTGTGAAAAAGCTGTGAAGAGGCTGTGATGAGGCTGTGATGAGGCTTTGATGATGCTGTGATGAAGCTGTTATGAGGATGTGATGAGGTTGTGATGAGGATGTGATGAGGTTGTGATGAGGCTGGCATGAGGCTGTGATGAGGCTGGCATGAGGCTGTGATGAGGCTGGCATGAGGCTGTGATGAGGCTGGCATGAGGCTGTGATAAGGCTGTGATGAGGCTGTGATAAGGCTGTGATAAGGCTGTGATAAGGCTGTGATAAGGCTGTGATAAGGCTGTGATGAGGCTGTGATAAGGCTGTGATAAGGCTGTGATGAAGATGTGATGAGACTGGGAAGAGACTGTGATGAAGCTGTTATGAGGATGTGATGAGGTTGTGATGAGGCTGTGATGAGGCTGGCGTGAGGCTGTGATGAGGCTGGCGTGAGGCTGTGATGAGGCTGTGATGAGGCTGTGATGAGGCTGTGATAAGGCTGTGATAAGGCTGTGATGAAGATGTGATGAGACTGGGAAGAGACTGTGATGAAGCTGTGATGAGACTGGGAAGAGGCTGTGATGAAGCTGTTATGAGGATGTGATGAGGTTGTGATGAGGATGTGATGAGGTTGTGATGAGGCTGGCATGAGGCTGTGATGAGGCTGTGATGAGGCTGTGATGAGGTTGTGATGAGACTGGGAAGAGGCTGTTATGAGGCTGGCATGAGGCTGTGATGAAGCTGTTATGAGGATGTGATGAGGTTGTGATGAGGATGTGATGAGGTTGTGATGAGGCTGGCATGAGGCTGTGATGAGGCTGTGATGAGGCTGTGATGAGGCTTTGATGATGCTGTGATGAGGCTGGCATGAGGCTGTGATGAAGCTGTTATGAGGATGTGATGAGGTTGTGATGAGGATGTGATGAGGCTGGCATGAGGCTGTGATAAGGCTGTGATAAGGCTGTGATAAGGCTGTGAAAAGGCTGTGATAAGGCTGTGATGAAGATGTGATGAGACTGGGAAGAGACTGTGATGAAGCTGTTATGAGGATGTGATGAGGTTGTGATGAGGCTGTGATGAGGCTGGCGTGAGGCTGTGATGAGGCTGGAAAAAGGGTGGGATGAGGCTGAGAAGAGGCTGTGATGAGGCTGGGCAGAGGCTGGGAAGACGCTGTGATGAGGCTGGAAAAAGGCTGTGAAAAAGCTGTGAAGAGGCTGTGATGAGGCTGTGATGAGGCTTTGATGATGCTGTGATGAGGCTGGTGTGAGGCTGTGATGAGGCTGGCGTGAGGCTGTGATGAGGCTGTGATGAGGCTGTGATGAGGCTGTGATGAGGCTGTGATGAGGCTGTGATAAGGCTGTGATAAGGCTGTGATAAGGCTGTGATAAGGCTGTGAAAAGGCTGTGATAAGGCTGTGATAAGGCTGTGAAAAGGCTGTGATAAGGCTGTGATGAAGATGTGATGAGACTGGGAAGAGGCTGTGATGAAGCTGTGATGAGACTGGGAAGAGGCTGTGATGAAGCTGTGATGAGACTGGGAAGAGGCTGTTATGAGCATGTGATGAGCTTGTGATGATGCTGTGATGAGGCTGGCGTGAGGCTGTGATGAGGCTGGGAAGAAGCTGTGATGAAGCTGTGGTGAGCCTGGGAAGAGGCTATAATGAGGCTGGTGTTACGCTGTGATGAGTCTGGGAAAAGGCTGTGATAATGGTGATAAGACTGGGAAGAGGCTGTGATGAAGATGTGATGAGACTGGGAAGAGACTGTGATGAAGCTGTGATGAGACTGGGAAGAGGCTGTGATGAGACTGGGGAGAGGCTGTGATGAGGATGTGAAGAGGCTCGATGAGTCTGGGAAAAGGTTGTGATGAGGCTGTGATGAGACTGGGAAGAGGATGTGATGATTCTGGGAAAAGGCTGTGATGAGGGTTTGATGAGGCTATGATGAGGCTGGTGTTACGCTGTGATGAGTCTGGGAAAAGGCTGTGATAATGGTGATAAGACTGGGAAGAGGCTGTGATGAGACTGGGAAGAGGCTGTGATGAGACTGGGAAGAGGCTGTGATGATTCTGGGAAAAGGCTGTGATGAGGCTGTGATGAGACTGGGAAGAGGCTGTGATGATTCTGGGAAAAGGCTGTGATGAGGCTGTGATGAGACTGGGAAGAGGCTGTGATGATTCTGGGAAAAGGCTGTGATGAGGATTTGATGAGGCTATGATGAGGCTGGTGTTACGCTGTGATGAGTCTGGGAAAAGGCTGTGATAATGGTGATAAGACTGGGAAGAGGCTGTGATGAGACTGGGAAGAGGCTGTGATGAGACTGGGAAGAGGCTGTGATGATTCTGGGAAAAGGCTGTGATGAGGCTGTGATGAGACTGGGAAGAGGCTCTCCTGGGTGTACAGACTCTCTCGACTCCACAGACTCTCTTGGTTCTACAGACTGCCCTGTATCTACTCTACTTACTCCACTGGCTCTCCTAGGTCTGCATACTGTCCTCCACAGACTCTTTTTGGTCGACAGAATCTCGTGTCTCCAAATAATCTCCTGACTCCAGAAGGCTCTCCTGTATCCAATGACTCTCCAGGGTCTACAGACTCTCCTGAATCCACACACTCAATTCGTCTACAGATTCACCTGGGTTTGCAGACTCTACTGACTCCACTGACCCACTGGACTCCACAGAGTCTTTTGGGTCTACATAATCTCCTAGGTCAGCAGACTCTCACGACTCCACAGACTGTCCTGGGTCTAAAGACTCTCCTTAGCCTAAAGACACTCTTGACTCCACAGACTCACATGGGTCTACACACATTCCTGACTCCAAAGACTCAGCTGGGACTACAGATTCTCCTTGGTCCACAAACTCTCCTGACTCCACAGACTCTCCCAACTCCAAAGACTCTCCTGGGTCTACAGACTCTCCTGACTCCACACACTCTTCTGACTCCACACACTCTCCTGACTCCACACACTCTCCTGACTCCACAGACTCTCCTGACTTCATGGATTCTCCTGGCTTCTCAGACACCCCTGGGTCTACAGACTCTACTGACTCCACATACTCTCCAAAGTCTACATACTATTCTGACTCAAAAGACTGTCCTGACTCCACAGTTTCTCCTGGGCCTACAGACTCTATTGACTACAGAGACTCTCCTGACCCATCAGACTCTCCTGGGATTACAGACTATACAGACAATACTGACTCCACAGACTCTCTTGGTCCTACAGATTCTCCTCGGTCCAAAGACTCTCCTTAGTCCACAGACTCTCCCAACTCCACAGACTCTCTTGGGTCAACACACATTCCTGACTCCAAAGACTCACCTGGGTCTACTGACTCTCCTGGGAAAAGACTCCACAGACTCTCCTGACTTCACAGACTCTCCTGACTCCACAGACTCTCCTGGCTCCACAGACTCTCCAGACTCCACAGACTCTCCTGACTCTGAAGACTCCCCTGACTCCACAGACTCTCTCGACTCCATAGACTCTTTTGCGTCTACATACTCTCCAAGGTCCGCAGATTGTCCCGATTCCAAAGACTCTCCTAGGTCTACAGACTCTCCTTAGCCCAACGACTCTCCTGACTCCACAGACTCTCTTGGTTCCACAGACTTTTTTGGGTCTACAGACTCTCCTAGGTCCACAGACTCACCTGGGTCTACAGACTTACTTCAGTCCAAAGACTCTCCTTACTCCACAGACTTTCTTGACTCCACAGACTCACCTTGGTCTACAGACTCTCCTGGGTCCACAGACTCTCCTGACTCCACAGACTCACCATGGTCGACAGACTCTCTTGGCTCTACAGACTGTCCTGACTCCACATGTTGACTTCATTGTCAACATGTCAATAGTCAAAAAAGTTCAATGCTGGGTTAATTCAAGTGGGCGGTGGCCTCACTAAGCACGGATTACACGTTAAAAAATTATAACAGTTAGCGATTGGCTGAGCTGATTGTCAATCAGTCATATTTGTAATAAATGCAATAATAAATTCATATATAAATTCTCCTGGTTTACAAAAAAATCCACCCCCTTTTGTTGGCATGGATATGAAATCAAACAATTAAGAACTAGACATTTTTTTGAACCAAGCTCTAAACAAGTTAATTTCTGTTCTAAAGTTGGACATTTTAACCTGGAGGTTGATGGAGACTGACTCAACGTTGGAGCCAGCCTCAAGCGGTCAGTCGAGGAGCTGCAACCAATCTTAATCTCCGCAGAAGCCTCAACCCAGAAGGTAGATGGTTGGCGCTTGGTTGTGAGCCTAATGCCAGGGTGGAAAAAGTGAAAAAGAAGTGAGTGAGTTTTCAATCAACTTGATAGTTAATATGCCATTAAAAAATCACTCAGCTTCTCATCACACAAACAACTAAAACCCTCACAAATAAAGAGCAGCTGTAAAAGCTGACTCCTCCAGTTGTCACTTTATAATGTCCAACCCCCTGGTCTTCCTCCATCAGAGCCCTTTTTGCCTTCCTCAAAGATCTCAAAGACCTCACTGTGGCTGTCTTTCTGTTCAACCCCTGGTGAAGCAGCCCATCTGTTATCACAGATCAAATGTCATCCCTCACTCCCAGTGCCCTTTCATTGTAAGCATTGGGCATTTCAAATGCAAAAGCATCAAAAACAGAGAGAAAAATGACATTTGTATGAGCGCTGAGTTTTATTGATTGTCCTGGGGAAACGAGGGCTGCTCATGTTTATTCAGACACTGCTTATACATGTTTTTATACTCAAACTGGGGGATGTTGTGTACATGACCAGTTTTTAATAACTTGAAATTAGATTAAATTTATTGTTGAAAATAATTAATAGAGATTGACAAACAGGTAAAAACTTTGGTGACATGGGCCAAGATTTTTATAATCATGATTTGATTAATGATGTCCGTTAAAATTATTTGGTTCAAACACTTAGTTGGATCTTTGGTTGTTATCAGCAGCTCTTCAAGGGGCATGAAATGGGATGATGGTGAAACATCTCAACAAGTTAATTTTTTTTATAATAGTCTCATAATTTTATTTATTATGATGTGCATCTATAGAAAATTATGTTAATTTATAACAGCTTAAGTACATAAAATACTTTAAAAAAGAAATAGTGTGTCAACAAGATTATATTTTCTGTGGTGAATTAAGAGCTGGTTCTTAACTAATGTAATCAAAAGTGAAATTATAGGCAATATAAACAATTCTGTGCTCTTACACCAGGGCTTACACCATGCTTATTGCCACTCTGAAGATTCTTAAAAAATATTTAGTGTTCGTCTGTAACTATAGACCTCTATAATGCACCCCAAAGGGCGGCACTCAGTAATGTCTCGGATGGGGAGGTTCTAACGGACATTGAGACCTGCATATTTCCTTTTGGTGGGATTATCTGTCCAGTGGGGGTGAATCCATACTGCAGTTTCCCATCAGCTGAAGAACTACTGGCAAACCACACAGGAATGCAGCAGTTTACTGTGATGCTGATGGAACAGTGAAGAAGGACTTCAGCAGAGCCATCCAGCTGGTTGGTGTGCGTTCTTAGACTAAGTACACTGCATCAGTGGGCATCAACCACACCCGGGAACCGGACGTCTGCTTTTATGTGAACAGGATGCAGTGCAGTTTTTTTGTGTGATTGGCTCTTCGACCTTGGCAGTTTTCATGACATCATCCTTGTGATCAGTTGTATTATACTCAACTTAATAATGGTATTGCTCAGGTAGGGGTTCAGTCATGAAGGTAGAAACAGTAAATAGGGGCCTGAGTGCACATACTCCTGGGGTGAAATGGTTTTGAGAGTCTTAGTTGGTGATCTAAGGTGATCAACTCAGTGATCAAATCTCTGCATCATGTTATCGTGTTACCAGAAGCATTATGTGTCAGGCTTCTTGGAGCATGATTCTTTGTTATAATGATGTACTCCTTAAATATTTCTAGTTATGTTCAAAATGCACTTCATATCTTTACTGCATGCTGACAGGGGCATTTAAGCAGTGAAGAATCAGTCAGTGTCTGTGATATGATGGAGCGATGGTGGAGGGGAGGGGTCAGACAGCATTGTGGGCTGCTCAGTGTTTGCAGGCTCGGTAGGTTTACAGCTGTTGAATTTTAAACTGCAATGAATCATGGTGAGTCTGATATAACTTATCTTACTCATTATCATCCTTGACTTGAGCTGCAATTAGTCTACTGTAGTGACACTAATATATGCAAATCTATGACTAATACTTTAAAGAAAGAGAGGAAAGTTTTGAACTTGATATTAGCCTTTTAAATGAGGACAGAGACTGAAGTCTTGCACCCAACGTCATTTTTGCTTGTTCAAGTAGAGTTTGACCCCTGGACTCCTGGACCCCTGAACACCCCCTGGTATGTTATGTTGAAAACTTTCACTAGCACAGTTTGTGCTGCCTCCATTACACGTGCTGTGCATAACTAGACATTCAGATAAACTTCTTCCTGACATCAAGACTCTGAGGACATTTGTCTCTTTGTCCACAGGTGTACTGACGTTGTGAGGAAAGTTAAAACTAGGACAGAAATATAAAAATACAATCAATACTGAACTTGCTTTTAACATAAAAAATCCACAATGATATGTACCAACTCAATATGAATTAATTCACTTGTTTTCTTTTACCTCTTTTTAACTGTGGAACGATTTATGTATTTATTATCCTTTTTAACTTCAAATGTTATACATGAAATAATATCCTAACATTAAATCAATTTCTGCTCATGTCCTACTTGTTATGATGGTCACATTAACATGCAGTGGCCAGTAACAGTCTAAATGATTTAGTATCTTTTAGCATCAAACTTCAAATGATGTCACAAAGTAATGACCTGAGATTGTAGATAACAACAAGACAAACTGATACATACCTACGATGCTACCAAGGGCATAAGATGTACACAGATGTCGCTGGACTCATGATCTGACTGGCCCAGCCACAGCAGGAAATCACCTCCATGCATTGAGGAAGCTGGATGTGTCAAGGATCTCATGCTCATACATGTAAAGATTAAAGCTCATTGTTTACTGCGTGAAAGGCCTCCTCTGGGAAACACTCTAAGGGTCAAACACGTTCAACTTGACATTTGTGAAGAGGGTCTTGTTTGCATTGGGGGATAATGGCGCTCACTTTTCTCTTCCCACCAACTATCCAAAAGCCAGCTGCACGGACAGCCCCTTCTGTAAACTGATGACCTTGGTGATGAATCAGCTCATGGTCGTGTCTGATGACTAGAGTGGAAATGTGATTTTTGCAAGGAATAATCAAAGGAGTCTATTCACTCTGATCAAGGCTCGAATGGTGGAGGTGGCGTGTCAATGAAAAGGTCCAGGTTTTTGAGTGGACTACTTTTGGGAATCTTCTCATGTTTTTGGATGTATTTGATCTCTTGACTGTAGACTTCCTCTTGTACTACTTGAAGGATAATGGCTGAAGTTTGATTCAACTCTTCAACATTAAATTTTGCCTTGCAGTAATCCCAGTCCTTACAAAAGCTGTTCTGCACCAGGGTCATGCTGAAAAGACCGACTATATCTCTGAGGCAATCAAAAGCAGAGGCAGCGTCTTTCAAGAAGAGAACTTGATAAATCTTTGGGAACCAAACTACTTGGTTGATGTTGTAGTGCTTAAAGTAGACATTAGGCAGATGTCTCGGTCTGAGCTTGGATTAACAAGATCATAGGTGCTCCTAAAGATACTCGGCTTTGGTACAGACAGAAATTTAGGCCTGCTGAGGCAGATGTTGTCTTTGAAACAGCCTGCAGCAACAGAACCTGTTGCATGATCCACAGGGTCCTGGTCTGTTGTCACAAAGCACTATTGGTTTGGATGAGGGGATCTCCAGGAACTGAGTACCAGGTTGCTGACATAAATGTAAAAGCGCCTGGTTTCTTTATTATTGTAGCCCAGGACCACTTTGCTATCTGCATGGAAGGTTACAGCATCAAGCTGCAGGTCCAGTTCTGCTGAGACAAAGTCTGCTAACTCAACAGCAAGCACTGCTGCACCGAGCTCCAGTCTTTGTACTGTATGCTCAGGGTGGGGAGCCTTCTTGGGCTCCCCCATGACAAACCCAACATACAGCAGTTGTGCTGTAGATGTGCAGCTGTGTCTGTGATCTTTAGGTATGTCACTGCAGCAATAGCTTAGGTTGATGTTTCAGAAAAAAACAAACAATTCTATTTTGACAGCTGCTGAAGGTGAAGTTTCAGTGTAGGTTTGGGGATGGAAAGGTTTGACAATTCTGTCAAAGAAGCTCTCCGTGATGTCCAAGAAAGGTAATGGCGCATCCTAGTCATCATTTTTCACAGTGAACTCTCTCAAAATAGCCTTGCCTTGGATTGTGACTGGTGCTACAAATCCAAAAGGACCATAGAGGCTATTAATTGTGGATAAGACACCCCTCTGAGTATAAGGTTCTATCTCATCTGAGACACTGAAAAAGAAACAGTGTGTTTGGAGGTTCTAGTTGATTCCAAGACTGCGCTGCACTTACAGTGTTTCTGCATCAAGATCCAAGTTGTTGAGGTCACTTGGATGATCTCTGGACAGAAATGCTTCCATGATCTCTTTGTTGTTTGCTGTCCAGCCTCAGGTTTGATTTGAAGAGAACATCCTGTCTGCTTTTTTAATAAGTCAATAGCAGCTTCTGTAGCAGGTAGGGACTTTAGACCATCGTCTACATAGAAGTCATCAGGGTTCACATGGAACTTGTTGACCTGAACAGACTGGTGCAGACATGAATAGCCACTTCAGGTGGGGGCTATTACCAAAGATGTGGACCCTGATTTCACAATCCACAATGTCTTTGGTGGGGGCATTTTCCTGAAACAACAAAAAATGTAGGGCGTTCCTATCATCCTCCTCTACCAAAAAACAATAGATCATCTGTTCTATGTCTGCTGTATATGCGATGGCTTCCTTTCGGAAGCAGATCAGTACGTCAAGCAGGGTGAGTCAGACGTTCTGGCTCTGTGGTGTTGGTGTAGAAGGTTGTTGGTTTGTGGACGCTACCGAGACACACTATGACCCACCCCAAATCCAACTTCTGTTCATATGATAGGTTTGCTTCAGCCATTTATCTGCTTTACTTTATGGACTCTGATAATGTCGCATCCAAAGATAAGAATAATTGGAGCTTGTGGGTCGACATCTGGGATGAGTTGTGCTACTGACTTTAGGTGTGCATGATAAAGAACCACATTGGGCGTTGGAATGTCTTCCTGTTGTTAGGAATGTTGTTTCATTTTTTCAAACTGGGTAATGGGATGCGGACAGCTCCATCCAGAGATTCTACTTCATAGCCGCTGACCCTTGTTCCGGTTGATTCTTTTACTCCAATACATGTTTTCAATTTGAAAGAAGCACTTGGACTTTGGTCGCTGAATACGTCAGAGAACTCTTCTGATTAATAAAGTCTACAAAGTAGGAAAAGGGAGGATAGGTAACATGTCTTTTCTGCTTGTATGATGTACCAACTCATGCCCACTTTTCCTTCAGATGAAATGGAAGCTTCTGTACCATTAGGTTGACACCCCATGTGTCGCCATGTATCTTCAATTACTTCTACTACTACTACTACTATTACTTCTGCTGAGCTGTATGTTTGTTCAAGCCTCTCCCATTTCATTTCCAATCTGGATAATGAATGTGTATTTTTCTTATTTGTTCAAAATTGATCTGTTGACTCTTTGCCAAGCCACTTAAGCAGAAGATTCATCTCTTCAATTGGTGTTAGGTCTAAACCACTGGTAGCAGTTCAAAAAGAACGTTTACAAGCGCTATAGTTATGTGGTTGGTCATTAAACTGAAGTGAATCTGAAGCCACATGCTCAGGACGAGCAAGGTATCTGTCAAAGTCATTCAGGTTAGAGCTGCAATCACTGAAGTTTGGAGGAATGGGATGAGGCAGACCAGTGTCATTTCAGGGTAGGAACCCTATCTGTCTGTCTGTCTGTCTGTCTGAATACCAAGGGATGACAAATCTGTTTAGGTTATCAAAAGCAGCACTAAGATCTAAGAGGATGAGAACAGTAAGATCAGAATGTCATTAGTAATTTTAGAAGAGCTGTTTCAGTGCTATTGAAAGGACGGAAGCCAGACTAGAATCACTCAAAAAGCCTGTTATTGCTAAGTTGTTGAAGGTTGATAGGGCCCATCCAGTGCTGAGGAAGGAGTGGATAATGGCCACAATATAAGGGGACAATGAAGGGAAACAGGCCTTGACCAGAACTGTAGGTAGAGGATCAAGCAGGCTGGTTGAAGGTTGGATTTATGGATCAGCTTGGAAACATCAGCCATGGAAGGTAGAGTACAACTAGAGAGTAGGTGATTGGCAGAAGGGAGTAGAGAGTCCATGGTGGGTGCAGCAGCTCTATCAGAAATACACTATATTTGCAAGTATTCACTCATCCATCCAAATAATGGGAGTCAGATGTTCCAGTCACTTCCATGGCCACATGTGTATAAAATCAAGCACCTCGACATGCAGACTGTTTTTACATCTATTTGTGAAAGAACGAGTCGCTCTCAGGAGCTCAGTGAAGTCCCGCCTGGAACTGTGACAGGATGTCACCTGTGCAACAAATCCAGTCCAGAAATTTCCTGGCTCCTAAATATTCCACAGTCAACAGTCAGCTGTATTATAAGAACATGGAAGTGTTTGGGAACGACAGCAACTCAGCCATCAAGTGGTAGGACACATAAACTGATGAAGCGGGTCAGCGGATGCTGAGCTGCATAGTGGCAAGAAGGCTCGAACTTTCTGCAGAGTCAGTCGCTACAGTCCTCCAAACTTCATGTGGCCTTCAGATCAGCTCCAGAACAGTGTTCAGAGAGCTTCATGGATGGGTTTCTATGGCCGAGCAGCTGCTTCCAAGTCATCACCAAGTGTAATGCAAAGTGTTGATGCAGCTGTGTAAAACACTGATGCAGTGGTGTAAAACACGCCGCCACTGGACTCTGGAGCAGTGGAGACACCTTCTCGGGAGTGACGAATGGAGCTCCTCCATCTGGTGATCTGATGGACCAGTCTGGGTCTGGTGGTTGCCAGGACAACGGTACTTGTCTGACCGCATTGTTCCAAGTGTAAAGTTTGGTGGAGGGGGGATTATGGTGTGGGGTTGTTCTTCAGGAGCTGGGCTTGGCCCCTTAGTTCCAGTGAAAGGAACTCTGGATGCTTCAGCAGACCAAGAACATTTGGACAATTCCATGATCCCAACTTTGTGGGAACAGTTTGGAGCTGGACCCTTCCTCTTCTAAAGCAGGTCCACGAGGACCTGGATGATGGAGTCTGGTGTGGATGAACTTGACTGGCCTGCACAGAGTCCTGACCTCCACCCGACAGAACACCTTTGGGATGAATTAGAGCGGAGACTGAGAGTCAGACCTTCTGGTCCAACATCAGTGTGGAACACACTCCTAAACCTTGGTGACAGTCTTCCCAGATGAGTTGAAGCTGTTACAGCAGCAAAGGTGGACTGATGACATATTGAACCCTCTGGATCAGAAATGGGAGGTCACTGAAGTTCATGTACGAGTCGAGGCAGGTGAGACAATACTTTTGGACATGTAGTGTTAGTTGAAGATATTAGAAATTGGGTGGAGTTTGAAAGAAGCAATTTAACATCTATTTAAAACATATATTGATAAGATCACTGCAAAACATTCCCCAATATAAAATAATTTACTATATTTGTGAAGCTTAAAGCCATAATGACAAAGATTTACAGGGTATTTTGAATAAGTTATCACTTGGTTCCTAAAGAATATGTAATTTCAAGATTTGAAAATGGCAGAAAAAACGGCCAAAATACTGTTTCACTGTGAAGCTTGACTGAAGCTCTTATTCTAAAGGAGGTCGGGGCCATTGCTCACAAAGGTAGCCCGGTCTTAACCAGAGCTGTGTGGCTGCGTCAGACCTGACCGCGCGGGAAATACTTTATCCAGAGGGTGGCTGCCCATTCACCAACTAATGATGACTTCATTACTGCCGGTTTCTTTATTTGTCTGTCATTTGCTATAAGCCACAGAATATACTTGATCACAGTCCATATAGCTGCGACACTTCTTTTTTTTTCCTCAGCATCAAAGCGTACTTAAGACAATTCAAGTCTCTCTATGCAGTTGAGTGTGTAAAGACACGATCTTTGATGGATCGCTCATCTTTGATGAGTCTTTCTTGCTTCAACATGCAATAGGGCAGCAACATTAGAAACATGAAAAGGTGAAACTGAACACGAGAGGCCAAACACACATGCACGTGCACACCCACATGCATATGCCCACATGCACGCACCATCACTTAACTCTACAAGCCTATGAGACTTTCATTTTGTATGCCCATAAACTGCAGGGGTCACTGTTGCCTTATCTAACTACTGAGGTAGAAAACACAGCACCTCACACACACACACACACACACACACACACACACACACACACACACACACACACACACACACACACACACACACACGAACAAGCTCATGTAAAAGCATGAAGCCAGCAGTCTAATGTTGCACAAGCAACGAAAATAGTCCTGTCATTATGTCACAATTTTCAAAGAGAAGTGCAGATCAAAGTCTGACAATTCCAACTTTCATTAGAAGTATGTTTATACTGTCTGTTTGTAGGAATAAAACAGAGAAATAGGTGAAGACTGGTTCTGACTAATCAATTTTCAAACATCATAAATATGGTAATCAAAGGGTAAATGGCTTATTTGCACATCTCTTAAATGGCCAAAATAGCCATCATCTTTGGAGAACATGGCACTGAAAGAAGAAAGCAATGAAAATAACGTAAGACTGTTGAGTCTTACGTTACACACGTGCACACACACACACACACACACACACACACACACACACACACACACACACACACACACACACACACACACACACATGCACAAAACAAAGACCAGAATAATGCTGTTGTGTGTGGGTGGTCGTGCGTGCGGGTGGTCGTGTGTGTGTGGGTGGTCGTGCGTGCGGGTGGTCGTGCGTGCGGGTGGTCGTGCGTGCGGGTGGTCGTGCGTGCGGGTGGTCGTGCGTGCGGGTGGTCGTGCGTGCGGTTAACTTGTGAACAGCCGTTTTCATTGTTGAATGATCCTGACAGGTTGGACACCAGCAGTGGTTTATCTTGTGGTGAGTAATACGCAACTACCTCAGCTGATCGATAATGTTTGATTATTCTTATAGCTTATTCTTTCGTTCATTTCCATTCTTGTCAGTATGTATCTCACGATACACACTGCTTTTAACCCATCACTAGTTTTCACTATCCCAGCGATCCCAGTGATTCACCATTGTTGCCAACCCAGGTACTTGAACCTGGGTCCTTGAGGCACAAGCCCACCACTGTAACCACTAGGGTTCATTTATCTTTTCACACACCGCCTCTGCATTTGGGCTTTTTTGTTTCTTAAATAAATAATGACAGTTATTATGTGGCGTATATTTGTTCATATTAGGTTGTCTTGACCTCATTTTTAAGACCTGGTAGGAACCTTAAAAAGAACACAAACAAAAAACATCATCACAATGCCTTGTTATATAAAACCTCAGAAATTAAAGAGGGTGTACTTCCTCTTTCACATGACATGTATATCCAGGACTGCTCCAGCGTATTTTCAGTAACAGTTGGGGAAAACAGGAACAAATTCAAGCTTAAAACTAAGCTTAATTGGAACATCAGTCTTGGCTTGTAGCTGCCACTGCAGCGTCACACTAACGAGCTTACCGAGCGCCTGTCTGACAGCGTAAATCTATCTGGTGTTAACATCCTTCTGTCTCCCGATTGACAGATTTTATATATATATATATATATATATATATATATATATATATATATATATATATATATATATATATATATATATATATAATGTGTTTTACTTTTTACTAGGTTTTTAAGTTTTTAAGTGCAGCAGAAAGAAAGATCTCATGAAATTCCATTTGATTCACTTGGAAACCCAAGAAGACTTCAAAAATAGCTGAAAGCCATGTCTTGAAGTCACTTTGACGTGCAGATGAACCTTCATCCCCCTAAAATAAATAAACCGCATCTGAATGGGGCTTCATTTATTTAAAGTATCCTGCATTTTCTGGCAGTTTTTTCTTCATAACATGTCTCATTGGCCTAATTGGCCTTGTTTAGCTCCTTCATGTCTGGATATAAATCTCTATATACCACGTTCTGACTGAAAGCTATGTGAGAAGTGAGGAAGGTTGTTCATGGTGATTACCCCGCTGTGATGGGATTTTAGATGAATTAGCGTGATAAGATGCCCTACAGAGAGTAGGGCATCTTATCACGCTCACTGTTTATTCACAGCACTCAGCTGTTCTTAAGAGACTGAGGGACAAGTGTGAAACTTTAATAACTGATTGTACTCTACATGTCTAACTGGCTTGTAAGAGAATCACAGCATTTAGTAATCAAAAACATAGCTGTTTTTCAAAACTGATCGGAGTACATGAAGCCCAGTAACAAGGAATATCTCAATTAAAATGATGCCATGCTGTGTGCACGTTACCACGCCGAAGCACAGACAGCCAGACCGTCCCAGTGGCTGCTATGGGGGAAAGGTCCCAAGGGAAAGCCTCTCCCGGCAGCTGACACGGCCTCAGCACTCAGCATGTACAGGGAGACAGGGATGGTGGTGCAGGCAGCTGTGCTGGACTGTTTCCTCTAGCTTCTTCACTCATGCGTATTCCTGCATTTATTTCTTTTGTTTGCTGCATAAACATCAGGAAGCAAGCTTGCATTGGCGATGAAAAGAAAAAAAAGCTCCTGCACAGTTGCCACTACTGATTAACTACTGCACCCATCATTACAACCTGAACACAACCACAGCCAAAAACCTTCTAATCACACACAACTGCTTTGTCTTATAGTACTACTGGTATTAAGGCAACACAGGCATGACAAATGTCAGAGCAACTTTCAGTTTGACTTATTATGGAGTAATAGATGAAAATAGACAGATGAGACACAAACACGCATAACAAGTAACAAAAATTCAATTCAAATCAATTCAGTTTAAATGTTAATCAAATCGATGACACAGTTCTTAATCAGTTTGTGAGCCTTAAAATTAGTTTTAGATGTACTTTAAATCCTTTAAAGTTTTTTTATATTTATATGTGAGAAGAAAAGAATAACTTTCTCCAAGGAAGAAGTCCTAGTCCTTGAGAGCATCAGGGCGTTCTGACGATTTGAAAACGCACCAAGCTTACGAGTTTGCACTCAAGAAGGCAGCACACCCCAACAATTTTCTGGAAAAATGTGCTACACAAAAGAAAAGCATGAAACAAGCATGGACACAAAATCGGATCCCAAACTTGACAGCCATACAGTAAAAAAAGCGAACCCAGCGGGATACCCAGATGGCTCACTCAGGAAAGAAACAATACTGACAGCTTAGTCAGTCCCCAGGATGCTTCTGTGTACCTGCAGACGGAGAGACAGACATCCTGCATAGTTATGAAAAAACAAGATGTCTTTAAATGTTTGAAATGTGTAGCAAGGGATGCTGGGCTTTCAGGGATGTCGCTGAAGTCATTGTGGAATGGGAAAAAGGACATGGAAGACGAGGGATGAAGAGGAAAGCCAGAGGAGGGATGGCTCAGGATCCTCTCATGCTCTCCAAACCGCTCAAAAACAAATAAAGTAAAAGGAAAAGACATCCAGAGGGAATGTCTTTCTCCCTTAAACAGATGGTGACAGTTGCACTGTATTTCTTTGCCTTCTTGAAGTGGATTGAGAATAAGAATGTAAAAGCCAAGTAAAGCTTATTGTTCGACAATGGACAAATAACGCACGGAAGTGTCTGCCGCTTAGGTTACCAGTGTGTGAAGAAAGTTGAATAAAATACTTTGAATGCAGCTGGGTTTTTTCAAACATGACTTATAAATACCTCATTAAAATTGGAAAGTGTGTATCCTTCGTTAATGCGCGACATCAGTACCAGCTGCTTTGAAGATGGTGCCCATGTTTCCAGGACAACTTAAAAACATCTGGTACTAGAAGGTGAGCATCGGCCACAGGTACGCCAGGTTCACATGAAATGATCTGCAGCAAAACTTTCCCATGCAGACAAATTTTGGAGGAAGCAGAATGATGACTGAGTTCAGAGGTAAATAGGTGCGGGAAGTCACCACTGCTGTCCGGTAGTCCACAAAGAATCCCAACCCCTTTAGTTGTTCAGGAAACGGCGCAGATTCAGCCAAGACGAAAGGATGGACCGCATGTGGACCCACAAGTCCCAAATACTCTGAAAGAAGCAGAAGTGCCCAGTTTGTGTCTCCCAATACTAAACTCAGAGACATTGGAGACATTTATTGGAACTGCTGCAACCAAGCAACTGCAATCATCAGCAGACGTTTGACTTCCTGCGTCCAGTGAAAGTGACTTTACAACTGCATTACTGATCATGTCAAATAAGAAGAATAAGACATAAAACCCATCAAAATCCAGTGAGCGCATTTAGAAAATTAAGTTTATATTTTCCACAACTACATATTAAAACTGAACGATGACTTGGTGAGATGACAGAGTCGCTCCATGTCCTGACTGGGCAAACAAGGATTTACAAAAATAAAAAGGTAACAAAAGTTGATTCCAAACTAAGGACTACTGACAGTTTTGTTCACCAGGTGCAAGCGACCAGATTCTTGTTTGAAACCTGTCGATGTCTGAGCTTGTAGCTCACGTGACTCTTCCTCATTGTCACTGGCGCCTGGAATATTTTAAAAAAGACGCTGGCCCTTGTTCTAGCAGTGTGTTTATAAAGTCACCTCCAAAACAACACACAGAAATATGGTGAAAGACCAGGATGAAAACAAAGTTTCATATAAATCTATTACACAAAGAGCACATCACAGTGTTTACACTAACTTAATTCCATACAAAACGTTTTATTTTCTTTCTGCGTGTAATTTAGTTCATATGAAAAAGGAGGTCCAGTTGGTCCTTCAGTAACAGAATCTTCCAAAAAGTCAAGATGATTCAATATTGTGACAAACACAAATAGCTGTTCGTGTTACAACATCTAACGCTGGGCCGGCGTTTATCCACATTTCACATTCGACACAGAGTATTTGGTTGTAAGACTGCTCCAGTAGTAATTCTAGTAAACCACGTAAACATGTAATTAGACAAGGACGGACTCACAGAACTCTGAAGCAGGGAAGAAGGGCAGGAATCCTAATGTTTAAGCAATCTGTTGTTTACTAACAGGAAATAATGCAGTTGACACAAGTGGAGGAAATGATAAAAACGTCTGTCAGTCTGAGTGTGTCCATGAAAAACACCTGAATAAATGGATGCAAAGCTGCTGCTAACTTGGATGTTTTTGGACGCACATGTGTGTGCTTGGGTTGGTGTGTCGATGGGTGAGTGTGAGGACACGGCAAGATAAGAGAAGGAGATGGAGACATCAGCAGCAAAACGACAAGTCTGACAGAAGTGACAGGGCCTGATTGAAAGCAGTCGCTGACAGCAGAAGATTGGATGACTGCTGTCATTTTCCTGTTTCTGAAACAGGGAGACTTGTCTCCTCTCACTGTATTTCCCATTGTTTGTGTACTTGCTGCTTTCTATTTCTGTTTGGGGAAAACAGCCAGAGACAAGGACACTGAGACAGCTGAGTGAAGATGGGCTGGTCAAGACGGGTGGGCGGACTGTATTGGTGGTTGACGGGGCCTGGCTGTGCACCTGGGACTGGGTTACGGGTGTCGCCTCCTCCCTGGCTGCCCTGGCTGTTGTGCTGTACCTGGTGACGGTGTCGCTAGGTCTGCCGGCTTGGTTGGCTATTGCATTTATGGATTGGGGGGATGGGAGCGATGCGGCCTGCGCTGGGGACGCCGGGGTGGTTGTTATGCCTGTATGAAGCATTGGCGGTGGTGTGGGATGAGGGGGGAGGTGGCCGGCTCCCGGGATTGGCGCTGGGGCGGAGATTTGGTTTCTACCGCCATCTAGGTTTCCTGGTTGGTGGTGGCCCCATATGGCCCTGCCCGGTGGTGGTGCCGGGTGCCTGGCCTTCGGCTGTTAATAGTTTGTGCTGGGAGAGGGTGTGGGTCCAGGCGGCCGCGGGTCAGGGAGGCCTTCAACTTCCACCTCCGGGAGAGCTTTGCCCGGATTCTGAGGGAGTCAGAGTGGACCATGTTCTCTGCCTCCCTTTTAACCAAGGCAGCCTAAAGTTGTGGATGCAGGGTCTCTGGTCCCTGTTGTGGCAGCAATCCCCAAACCCAGTGGTGGACACCGGAAGTAAGGGATGCCGTCAGGTTGAAGAAGGAGTCCTATGGGACTCGTGACACAGCCGACCGGTACCGGCAGGCCAAGCAAGCCGCAGCTCGGGCAGTCCGGTAAGCAAAAACTCACTGGGAGAATATGGTTGAGGCCATGGAGGAGGACTATAGGTCAGCACCGAAAAGATTCTGGCAAACCGTCCGGCGCCTCAGAAGAGGAAAGCAGTACCCTGCCAACACCGTTTACGGTGCAGGTGTGGAGCTGCTGTCCGCAACTGGGGACATTGTCGGATGGTGGAGGAATACTTTGAGGATCGCCTCAATCCCACCGACATACCTTCTGCTGAGGAAGCAGAGGCTGGGGACTCTTCCATCACCCAAGCCGTAGTCACTGAGGTAGTCCGTAAACTCCTTGGTGGCAAGGCACCGGGGGTGGATGAGATTCGCCCTGAGTACCTCAAATTTCTGGATGTATAAGGCTGTCTTGGTTGACATGCATCTGCATCGTTACATGGAGGTCATGAGGACAGTGCCGCTGGAGTGGCAAACTTCAGGAAGAACATTGCGGTTTTCATCCTGGTCGTGGAACACTGGACCAGCTCTATACCCTCCACAGGGTGCTGGAGGGTTTATATGAGTAGGCCCGATCAGTCCACGTGTGCTTTGTGGATCAGGAGAATTTGACTGCATTTGATTGTGACCCTCATGGTATTCTGTGGGGTGCTCCGTGAGTATGGGGTCCGGGGCCCTCTGTTAAGGGCTGTCGGCAGTAAGTCAGACCGGTTTCCTAGTGCATGTTGGACTCCAGCAGGGCTGCCCTTTGACACCGATCCTGTTCATAATTTTATGGACAGGATTTCTAGGTGTAGCCAGGGCCTGAAGGGTGATATGTCAAGGCATGCCACCGGGAGCAAGCGTATGATTATTATTATTATTATTATTATTATTATTATTATTATTATTATTATTATTATTGTTATATTATTGTTATTATTATTATTATTATTATATTATTATTATTATTATTATATATTATTATTATAGTTAGTATTATATTTGGGTGATATGTCTGTCTTTATATGTGCAAAAAAGTATGGGTTCACAGATGGGGCGGGGGTAGGGGGTGGATAGAGATATAGAGAGATGCGAGATAGACACACACAGAGGAGATATAATAGAGAGAGATTTATACTAGATACGACACAGATATAGAAGATTGAGAGATGAGAGATATAGAGATAGATAGATATATATACACATATATATATATATATATAGATATATATATATATATATATATATATACACATATATATATATATATATATATATATATATATATATATATATATATATATATATATATATATATATATATATATATATATATATATGAGCTGCATGGGTGTATGTATAAACAACGATTGTGACATGTATATGCGAGGTATACGTATATATTGATTTATATGTGCAGTAATCTATAGGTAGTGTATATATATTATTAGAATACTTATTCATACATATGTGTGTATATATATTTAAGCACACGTATACATGAATGTATCAATGTATATTTGTATGAATGTATAACTATGTACTTGTGCATATGTACATCATATCTTACATTCATGCATAGCAAGATTCTTAGATGTCAACACATTGATCTTTGTTATATATGTGTGTGTATAAATTATTTATTTATCTAGTTTGTTTCTTTCTTTTCCCTCTTTTTCTCTCTTCTCACAATGTATATGAATATGTATCAGTTAACTGCATATATACAACTTTATCTTGATATTTGTGGATATGCATGAGTATTTAAATACTTCTATGTATATTATTATATATATATGACTTTTTAATACTGCCCCCCAAGACAAAGTGAAGACAGGTTGGTCAAGTTGGGCCGAGTGAAGACGGGCAGGTTTCTGAACATCCCAAAAAGGTTTTTTTTCCCTTTTTGTTTAATACTGCTAACAAATAAGTCTTAAATTTTGCCTTGGTACTAACTTTAGCTGAAAAGTGAATGGATCTGTGTGGGGTTGAATGAATAATTTATTATTATTTTACATTGAATAGCTTGATGGAAGGGCAGGACGCTGCTAAGCAGATACCACATGATTAACAAGAATATACCGTGTGGTCATGGCAACTTATCACCGCTCTCACAGCTGGGATAGTCTCCAGCCTCTGCAGCCCTCATCAGGTGGACGCTTGTACAGAAGATGGATGGATAGAAAATGTAAGCTCGGTGTGTAATTAAAGATATTCTGTGAGGAACAAAATGTGGATTTATTTTTTGCTTCTTTTAATGAGGTGGCTTTGGTTAAAGGAGGTCTTTTGAGGGGAAAATAATCTATATTATAAAATGTGCATGGAGAACTGTTAATCTGGAATTAAATACATAAAAAAAACCCACACAAGAAAGCAAATAATTTAAGACTGCATTCAGGGGTGCCTCTGCACTTCTGAGTCAGATGCAAACCTGTTCTCCCTTCACGCCCATCATTTTACATTATGGTGCACACTTCAGAGTGAGGCTGGCGGCATGTTGCCAGGGTTGGTCATCATACAAGCATCCCTAGAAGCTTTTTGGTTCCTCTTTATGTTTCAGTTATCTTGGGTTTAATATCAAGATAATTTCATAAAACCCACAAAGCATTCAAACGCAGCCATTCCTGCCTGCTTCAACCTGCTCCGTCAGCGAGAAGACACAGGTGCACCACAAGCTGAGGCGACTGAAGGACGGCAGAATAAACAGGAAAAAAAACCAATCCAAACAATAAAAAGTTCCAGTAGCCAAAAGGTTACTGTAATGTGACGTGGTTCTTTGTAAAAATAAAAATGGTTTAGTCGCGTTTCCGGTGGTTCATTGTGCTCAGCAGTACAAAAAAAGGGGCAAAGGCTGTTTACATGTTTACAGGGGTGATTTAAAAAAACCGACCAACACTCTCTTCCTCACGCCACTATAGGCCTCTTTAAATACCATAAGTCCCCTCCCGTCAGGCTCAAGGACGCATGGTATTAATTAGTCACGGGACTGCGATGTCGCCACCAGATGCCAGACGGCTGATTGGGCGTTGCCTTGGATTTGAATTCCACAATATCCGCGGAGGACAATAGTAAGATACCAACGATGCCATACTGTTATCCCAGCCAAATTTTCAGCGTGCACCCCTGACGTTTGAGCAGGTGCTGTAGGTGGAGCTCCGGTGGGTGTGGTTTCCTGTTGTAATGTGACTGACGGAGAAAGAAGCAACACCCAGGTCTGAATTAGTCTTTTAACTTCTTCCTGGGCTTGTTAAGTTCTGGATGTGCTGGTCCAAATTGTTCATGCATGTGCAGAAAACAAATGATAGAAACCAAACAAAACAAAGCTAAGCATCATCCCTGTAAACTCTTAGGCCTCCAAGTGCCAACAAAAGATGTCCAATTTATTTTCAATTGTCAAAACCCACAGACATAAAAAAAATTAAAACAAAATCCACCCAGACCAAAGGTGAAGACCCCTCTCTACATTTACTCTGATGGAACAGGTTTTGCTTGCATTTTCATGTGTTCTAGTGAACAGTCGGAGGTCACTAAAATCAATATTGTCTCGGTGTGTAACTACGCCAAAACCATGTCGGACTCCGTAGTTTTCTCTGGTCCCCTCCCCAATCTGACCGGTGATGACATGTTCAGCCGCATGTTGTTGCTCCGTCGCTGGTTGTCTCGGTGGTTCAGAAAACGACGTGGCCTTTATTGACAATTGGAAGACGTTTTGGGGAAAGCCTGGTCTGCTTAGAAGAGACGGCATTCATCCCACCCGGGATGGTGCAGCTCTTATCTCTAGAAATCTGGCTGATATTATTAGATCCTCCCCCTGACAATCCAGGGTCCAGGCCGGGGTGCAGAGCTGCAGTCTTACACGCTTCTCTGCTGCTTCTCGAGGACTATCGCCTGCCAATAAAAGGTAGAAGTAAATGATGTAATTGGAGATTCTAACGATGGTGCCAAGTAAAATAGATTTAGTATCGATTCCCCGTCCTCCAAATCTTCACCAAGCGCGACGTAATAGAGGCGTTAACCAAAATATCCTTATCAAAATAAAACAAATACGCATTTAGTGCGAACTAAAGACCAAACAATTAGATGCGGATTACTAAATATACGATCTTTAAGCTCCAAGTCTCTATTAGTAAACGATCTAATTACTGAGACCCGGAGTGACATTTTCTGCCTAACAGAAACGTGGCTCCAAGGGGAAGAGTTTGTTAGTTTAAATGAATCGACGCCGCCCGGTTACTTTAATGATCATATTCCTCGAAACACAGGTCGAGTTGGAGGAGTAGCGGCGATCTACGACTCCAGTCTTACAATAAAATCTAAACCTAAATGTGATTATAATACATTTGAAAGTCTCACGCTTAGCTTAAAACTGCCGAGCTGGAAATCAGAGAAGTCAGTCTTGTTGGTGGTAGTTTACCGGCCTCCTGCTGGAGCTTATCTGGAGTTTCTGTTTGAGTTCTCAGATTTCTGATCTAGTTTATTGATCAGTACAGATAAAGTCATCATAGTGGGCGACTTTAACATTCATATGGATGCTGACAACGATGGTCTTAAGTTGGCTTTTGATTCTCTTCTAGAATCGATGGGGATTTTACAAAAAGTTAACGAACCGACGCATTGTCTTGATCTGGTCCTCGTCTACGGTGTAGAACCTTGTTGTGTGAAATTTTCTCAGGTTCGTCGGAGGTAGGCACACAGAAAGCACACACAGACTCTGATGAACAATATATATATATATATTTATTTTACGCAAAGCATAGCATAAGCAATCTATTTGGTTATATAGGCAAAACACACACAAAGAATATAACTTGGATTATATGAATGAAGCATGCATATAGAATATTATACAGGTATTTCACACACTTTCACACACAAAAGAACACTGACTAACCAAAGTGTCTCTCACTTTGGTTAACTACATTTCACGCACACACAAAATCACACTCACTGTGATTCTAGCAGGATCAAATCACTTTGGTTTTCCTATATACATAAACCACATCTACTGTGATGCTAGGACCAGCCTGTGTCCCCCGCAGCGCACAGCCAAAGTCAGTCACTTCAGTTATCATAAATGCATTACTCACACAAACTTCAGTTATCATAAATGCATTATTCTCATGTACTATGATGCTAGGATGAAAGTGTCGTTTCACCCCCTGCAGAGCATAGCTCCAAACAACCATAGGAGAAGCGTTCCATCCTTAGCGTTGACACACGGACTGGAGAGCCAAACAGTCCCGGTAAAAGCAGCTTCCAACCTTGCTGGGCGTCCGTACGCGACCCGCAGCTGACTCTGACCCGGACAGAGACTTTCCGTCGCTATATTCTCTCGTACAAGGGCCGTGTGTGAGATGGGGGGGCCAACCCCTCCCCACAGACAGACCCTGCTCTTGGGAACAGATCCTGGCGTACAAAACATGTTTTGTAAACCAGGAACCGTTCTCAGAACATGCTATCAAAACAACAGACTTTTCCCAGCTCTACTCATAAAATAAAAACTTCTCTCAGGCACACAAAAGAAATAACAAGACTATTCTCAGATATAAGCGAACAATTAGAAAAACATCTTACATAATCAATGTTTGGTCAGACCAGGACAACTAACAATAATTCCCCTTACAAACCTGATAATCTGTTAGTGTCACATGTAAACTCCCTCCTATCCGACCACTATTTAATAACGTTTGAATTCAACATTGTCAACGTTACGCATAATAGGAGGAATTACTTTAGCAGGTGTCTATCCGATAAAGCTATCACAAAATTTAGGGAGGCCATTGCTCTTCATCTTCTTACAGTGGAACATAGTGAAGCAGTTGAGGGCTGTGACCTCGGTTCTACCTCTGCAGATGTTGATTTCCTTGTCGGTAGCACTGCAGATGTGTTGCACTCAGCTTTAGATGCAGTTGCTCCTTTGAGAAAGAGGGTCTCTAACCGTAGGAGCTTAACTCCCTGGTTTAACTCACATATTCCTATGTTAAATCTGCGTAAAATGGAAAGAAAGCGGTTCTCTTGTAGGTCTGTAGATATTTATTGTGCATAGACAGATAGTCCTATAGTGTATGAAAAAGCACTTTGCAAAGCTAGAACAGCCTATTATTCAGTGTTAATAGAGGATAACAAAAATAACCCATGTTTTCTGTTCAGCACTGTAGCCAGGCTGACAAAGAGCCACAACTCTGTTGAGCCGTGCATCCCTGCAGCTCTCAGTAGTGAAGACTTTATGAGCTTCTTTAGCAATAAAATTGTTAGAATTAGAGAGGAAATCAGCCAGGCCCACCCGGCAGTGGCTGTGGGCATTTCTTCAGCTTCGGCAACTCCGTTAGGCTCTGACCTGACTCTGGACTGTTTTGTTCCTGTTGACCTCTCTGAGCTGACCTCAGTCTTCAATAGATCTAAATCGTCCCAACTCGACTACTCAAAAATGTTTTTCTCTCTTATTGGTGCAACTATACTGGAACAGATCAACTTGTCCCTGGTCTTAGGATATGTGCCACAGGCTTTTAAAGTTGCAGTAATCAAACCATTACTTAAAAAACCATCTCTTGACCCAGACATTTTATCTAATTATAGACCGATTTCCAACCTTCCATTTATCTCTAAAATTCTGGAAAAGGTCGTTTGCAGCAGCTGTGTGAACATTTGTATAGAAATGATCTATTTGAAGTTTTTCAGTCAGGGTTCAGATGCATCATAGCACGAAACAGCACTGGTTCCAGTCTCCAATGACCTTCTTATGGCCTCAGATAATGGATTAGTGTCCATACTGGTTCTGCTGGACCTCAGATATTGGATTAGTGTCAATACCGGTTTTGCTGGACCTCAGTGCTGTTTTGATACCATAGATCACAGCATTGTTACTGGAGAGACTAGAGTATGTTGCTGGGATTAAAGGGACAGATCTAGATTGGTTTATGAGGTTTCTTCCATACAGACAAGGGTCTGCTTCGGTGTCGTGTCTTCTAGACTAGATTACTGTAACGTGTTGTTGGCTGGATGTCCAAGTAATTCTCTGAAGATCCTCCAGCTGATCCAAAATGTAGCAGCGCGAGTGCTGACAGGAACCAACAAGAGAGACCACATCTCTCCAGTTTTAGCTTCCCTCCATTGGCTCCCCATAAAATTTAGAATCTAATTCAACATTTTATTACTGGCATATAAAGTCCAAAATGGCCTAGCGCCGCGATATTTGCAAGACCTGATAGTACCGTACGTTCCTAATAGAGCTCTCCGTTCTCAGGGTGCAGGTTTACTCGTAGTTCCTAGAAGATCCAAATGTAGATTTGGAGGACGGGTCTTCTGCTACCAGGAACCATCACTCTGGAACCAACTTCCAGTTTGGGTTAAGGAGGCTGATACCACCTCCACCTTTAAAACTAAACTTAAAACATTTCTGTTTAATAAAGCATATAGTTAGTGTACATTTAGTACCTTAATGTGTCAGGGCCAGTAGTCAAAGCTGCAGCTGCAGGACCAGATTAGAGCAGCTGGTCTTCAACACAGCTTCGGTGTAGATATGCTGCTATAGGCCTCTGCTGCAGGGGGGCACCAACATGATCCACTGAGTGGTGCCCTTCACCTCCTCTGTTTCTCTTTGCCTTCTCTGTCTCTTCTTCACCTCAACCCTCATTTATTAACAGTATCCCATAAACTTAATTGTGGTCCATTGTTCTGGTAGTTTTTTGTGCTTGTCTGGCCCTTCTTTTCCTCTTCTTTGCATGTCCTGCAGACCAGAACCTCAGGAGCTGCTTGCTGACCTGCAGTTCCACCTCTGACCATCCCAGTGTCTGCCTTCACCTGTCTGTGTGGATGTCTGTTGGATACTTGCTGACATCCCGACCTGCAGTCCTCATCCCCTTGGATCACCGTCTATCCATATATCACCCATATACACAGAAGTCTTATCGGTCTACTGCTGATAGATAATTTTACTATTGTATCCTGTCTTGTACCATTGACGGTGTCTATATGTCTCTATTCGCTCTTTACTTCCTGTTCTACCCAGCTGGTCTTCAGCAGGAGGGTCCCCCCTCATGATCCAGGTCCTGATCCAGGTTTCTTCCCTCTTAAAGGGGAGTTTTTCCTTGCCACTGTTTGGTTGAAGGTTTTTCTTCCACTAGGGAGTTTTTACCTGCTGTTGATTATGTAATAATTGATCGGGGGTCATGTTCTGGTCTCTGGAAAGATCCTGGAGACAACTTTTGTTGTAATAGACGCTGTATAAATAAAAGTTAATTGAATTGAAAACTCTTTCCTTTTTTTTGCAGCAATGTTTTAGTGTCTTTAGTGCAAATGTGAAAATCATTGAGAAGAAGAAAGGTTATTTTGCTATTACTTTATTAGGCAGAATTTGATGAAGGTTTACAAGACTTTGAAGTATGAAGCCATCACTTCAACTGTCTACGTGTTTTAAAGAGTCTTCCCAACAAGATGCCTTTTGTTACCTGTTTTAGGCTGCAACCTTCCAAAGAATTTCTCTTTGTTAAACATTATTCCTAATAATTCCTTATAAGACCATGCTGAATATGTGTACTCTGAACCAAATAATTAAAAAGACCTTATGTGCATTTATAATGTTTTACTTGAAATCACTGCTGGATGGAAATGCAGCTACTTATTATTGGCTGTTGAATCGGTGCAGTCAGTTCACTTCAGGGTTTTTTTCCTTCTGGATTTCCCTCTGTAGGTGTTAAACATGAACATTTCTGCTGTTCTTCTTCTGTTTTTTTGTTGCTTTAGAGAGCATCACACACTGTGATGACTCTTGGTTGTGTACATTATCAAATTCATGCATCCGTGGGGGGGAAAAATTAGGTTTACATGAATAATACTGTAAGCTCTTCCTTTTATAATCATATCTGAGCCTTATGAAAAGTTATAACAATTTCCATGTAAGCCACAAACCGACTCCTTGTTTTATCCAACAGGCAGGTATTTCTGATGGGGGCTGGGGGGTAGATTTGAGCCACGTAGCACTTTGCCTTGCCTAGGTGTACGGCGGTAGAATCGTCAGCAGACGTTTCTTTGCATCCATCCTGTCAGTCAAACGGTCATTTAACCATGAAGTCAAATTAATAACGCAGATAATTCTGTGGAAAAAAGCAACAAATGTTTGTCTCCCGGCGGCGGTGTTTGTGAGTGATGTCCTCTTTCCGTTTCTTTAGTCTATTGTTTGCCTGCATGTTTATCAGATTCCTTTGTCGGACGGCTGACAGGAAGACGAAGATAAATGGGATGCTTTGATTGCTGTTTGTGGTGCTAATGTACTTCAGTCACTCATATGGTCTCTGTGGAAATTGAATTAATGAGCACTATTGTGCATAGAAGGTGTATTAAAGTTATTACACTGTGTTGAGATAAATAATGTACCGTTTTAGAAGGACTTTATTGTTCTTAAAATAAAATTCCCACCCGCCCACCCTGCTCCCAGGACAGCTGTCAGTGTCTTATGGCTTAGCTTTGTTAGCTGCGGTGAGGAACATAAAGAACATCACAACTACAAAAAGCCTGCATTACGTTTTTGAGCACCAGTTATCATCTGCACCATCTGGCTGAGCGGGACAGAGAAAAGAGGTTAAAAATAACAGGTGATTTTGGTGTGTGTCTGCTTCGTTTGTTCGTAGTGGAGCCTGTTAGAAGTTTTGAACCAGCATGTCCCGTCATCCTCTGGCCAAAGAATCATCATACTTACTTACAAATTTCTGTTGCTGTGATGAGAAGAAATGTTCTCTCTGATCTGTGCACAGAATCACCGCTGTGCACAGTTTTGATGTTGGGCTCGTCTATCAGTCTGCTGCAGTTTCATTTATTATCTCACTCCACATTGCCAATTTGGTTTGCTTAATGAGCTGGTAGCTGTTATTCACAGCTCGCCCTAGCAGTCTAATTATGCCAAAGATGATCAATTGATATGTTTGAAAGATGATTTGGAAGGCATGTGGAGGCACTTGGTGTGGAAAATACTGAGAAGAATGATTGATTCAGAGGTCAGTCAGCTGTGACAGGAATACAGCTGTACTGAAGACGTTGTTCTTCTGCAATATGCACCACTGCTCGAGGCTGTCAGGCTCAACTCACAGGTCAAAAACTCATCCTTGTAGTCACCACTTTACCCTGAAACCGAAGCAGCCAGATTGAAAATGTTGGAAGAATTAAATGAAACTAAGATACCTGAAAGAACCTGCAATTATTATATATGGAAAAATGCATCTGGTATTTAAACTAAAATATAATGGCTGAAAATGTATGCACTTTAACACATTTACTAAAATCAAATTCAAATTAAAAAAACTAGTGGAACTGGTTCCTTTGTACAACTTTCTAATAATTGTTAAAGTGATTTTTAATGGCAAAATACCGAACTTCCATGAGCGCACCCATTTAAATGTCAACATTTGAAGCTTCTCTCACTGATTTGAATAATTCAGGAGTTAGGTACTTAACGAAAATCAGTTCACTGAAAATGATTCTGAGTTTAAATTCGCCTCCACATCTCAGCCCTGTTGAGGGTCACCAGGGTCTGCTGGAGGCTGTCCCGACTCACTGGGCAAAACACACAGCAGCCACCCAAATATTGTCCCCCAGTGGTGCTTTTGTACCACACCTTAATGTGCCAGACTACTGAAATAGTTAAAACTGGCACAAAAAAGCCCATATGTGAAACATTTGAATGATTTCTCAGAGTCAAAGATCTTTAGTCAATTGGAGCCAGTAGCAACAGCCGTCCCCACAATCATCTCTGAAGACCCCCGCAAGTATTTGAGGAGTGCATTGAAACCTTGTCTCGAACTTTTTAAACACTCAAAGTGTTCAAGCAGTTATTTCTATTCATTAATCTATTATCTATACCCTTTAATTCAATGCAGGACCACAAGTGTCACTTTAGTCTATTTATAATTTAATTTCATTCTAATTAAATCAAATTGATTATAATCCATCCTATTTCTAAAGCAGCTTTTCCAACTCATACTATTACAGTACACACATATTTACATAAACATCTACATGTATAAATACACTGAATGTACAGTTTGAGTCAATCCCACATCCTAAGGTGACAGTGGAGAAGACATCTAGTCCAAAGACTCCCACAGAACCAGGTTCATGAAGGAGAGCCTTAATTACCGACAGGTAGGAGACAGGTAAGAGAGAACCGAGATTGGTAAATAAGATTTCTACAATAACAACCACAAGAAAAAGACATAGTTCCAGTGTCCTGCCATGCAGCATGTACTTAATGTTTGCTTTATTATCTCCCACATTTAGTCATTTCATTGTTTAAAATCCCTAATGCAGTGTTATATGAAACATGACATCTTGCCATACATTTTAAAAGGAGAAAAAGAGAAAAATTATGAGTATGTTGTTGTTACAGGTCTCCTTGATCTTTGAATTAATGAGCCCTCAAAGGAGTTGAGATCTTACACAGAGGAGGAGTGGCTGTAGGTCCTGAGTGCCGTTTTTCTTTGATGTTTGAGTCCCGACTCCGAACTCATTACTGTTGAGGGGTGGACCACATCGTGTTAGTGAGAGCCCCATGATTACCAGTCAACTACGTGAAGCCCTAAAATAGCCATGAAACTATTTATCCAGTGTCCTTCTAGCTGGAGACCTGATGATGCAGAATGAGCTGATCAGCTGATGAGTGTCAACCATCAGTCAGAAGTTAAGCATCTGATTGGTGTCAAGAGCACAAGGATTTGAACATCTCCTAGGATATCTGCAGTTATGATAAACAGTTCAACAAACTGTCACCACACGTGTCAAAACTCTTCTGTCATCCTTTTAGTTCCACCAGCTTGTGGTGTTTGCACAGAGAGGTGCGACCCATATTTACAGGGAAGGTGTATCATTTACCTTGGCGGGTACCCCGCGTTTAACGTGTTCATCTAGCGTTTAACATGCCCCTTTTACACTGACTGATGCGGCGTGGCGTGTCGAGCTGGCCCCGCCCATAACTCTCCTCCGAGGGTTCACTTAACCGCAGGTCAGGTCTAATGTAAATGGAACCATCAGGTAGCAGCTCGTGGGTGGGATTTGTTGATTACCTGAGTACAACCCACCAGGGGAGTTTTGAAAAGAAATATTTATCATTATTATTTTATAAAATGAGGAGGAAACAGCTGATGAGAGTAACAGAAGCAGGACATCACACATAGGGTCTATATTTGCAAGATCCGGCGTATGTCCGGAACCATAAAGGATGATCCAATGTTTGAACAACGGGCCACAAAAATGACAAATTGTGTCATTCATTCATTCTCATTTTGAAAATGAATTACTTGTCTTATGGTGTATTTCATCCTGCTGGTGAGGAGATAATACGTCATTCTACACGTCCACACATCTTACGTTATGTTATGACAGCTTCAACTCTTCTGGGAAGACTGTCCACAAGGTTCAGGAGTGTGTTTATGGGAATCTTTGACCATTCTTCCAGACGGACATTTGTGAGGTCACACTGATGTTGGACCAGAAGGTCTGGCTCTCAGTCTTCATCCCAAAGGGGTTCTGTCAGGTTGAGGTCAGGACCTTGTGCAAGCCAGTCACGTGCATCACAATTTGTGAGCTGTGACACAATGCAGAGACCCAGGAAACAATTTTCAAATTCATGGTGCTGGTGAAGCCACAGCTGGAAAACATCCATTAATAAATTAAAGAGGACTTACTGGAACAGTCAGAAAGTTGCAACATCTTCCTTCTCAGTTAGACACATTTCCGAGAGCAAGACTAACTCTGATTGTTTCCTCCAGATTTTTTCTCTCAGAGAGAGAACCCATCCAAGCCCATCCAAGCACACAAGAACTGGAGTCCCTAGTCACTCCTCTCTTCTGTGCAGGTCTGCACCAGAAGGGAGGGGCCAAGCCTCCGCTCAGCTCAGCGCGCATGAAACACGTCCTTTATAAGTAAATGCACTGGTGGACTGCTTAGGACACAAGTGATTACACCAGTGAATGACATAAACCTAACTTTGCAAAGACAAAAAAATCATTTTTCTTAAAAGTGCACAAGAATTCCCTATGTAATATTAGTTCATCTGTGTACGCTGGGATGCCACCAGCTCTCTCCTTTCATGAGCAGCACTGCATATTATGAACTGTGGTAACAACATACATAAGTATTAAAGGCCAACCTTCAAGTTATACACCACTTCATATATACTATCTATATACAGCAGAGTGACTACTTTTCCCCCTTTAAATAGGCAAGACATCTGTAACGCTTTTTGAAAAAGATACCCTTGTATCTGACCATTGTGGGTTTGTCTGTCTTTAATGGGATGGTACCAATACATGTGACAGAGTGTGTGTATGCGTATTTATATATAAAATCTGAAACCCCAGCCCATTTTTCACATTACTGAATATGCATGTTATGCACTCTAAGTAGCAATTTTTCACACACAAATGACTATTTGCGGAAAAGTATATTTTCAAAGGACATCATGAGAGGAGCTGCGCAGGTATACTGAAAATATTTATACATTAAAATGTTTTTGAGGCTTATGCAGTGATAATGTCTTATAGAGAGCTTACTTCTGATCCGGAGTTGATGTCAGTTATAAGTGAGACACAGGGTTTTGAAGGTTATCAACTAAGGATCCTCCTGGTAATCTGGCGCCTTATGCACAAATCACATGGGCTCTTTTAACCAGGACTAAACAGAGGGAGGTTTAAAGGTCCTCTTCTTTATTGAATTCAATTTTCCATTTGCACCATATGTACTCAAGTGACAACATGCTCCTGTTCACACAGACACCCACATGCACAAAATGCTCAATATTGATCCATATATAAGGTGCAGCGCATTATAAAGCACACTGTCGGCTTTTGAGAAAATTGATGGCTTTTAGGTGCGCCTTATAGTGCGGAAAAGACGGTACTTTGTACGCAATACTTTGTATTGCATATTTTGTAGAGGCATACTAGAAATGGCTTTTTCAACTTGCAGTATTATTACATTGGAAACTTACCTAATACCAGCTAATGTCTAAGCAAGTCCCAACAAAGGGGGTCCTAATGGTTCAAGAATCTCTGAAGTGTTCACTTTTGAATATGCAGTTACAAAATTCTTTTAAAGAAAAGGCCCTCTAAGACCATACATCAAATGCATGGATGATATCATACTGAATCAATTTTCTGCTCAAATGTTTTTCAGAGTAACAGCAGGGACTAATGGTGCTGCAGGAATGACCGCTGAGTGCCCGAAGATTTCTCTATAAACGTGTGGAGTGAGACTTTCTGTCCCGGCCCAACAGCAGGGCTGTGGAAGAATGTTGTGGGGTTTCAAGGATGTTCCTGCGGCGCCTAGAGAGAACAGCTGCAGATTATGAAACATAACCAAACAGGGATGTAGCTTCTCCTCTGTTTAAGCAATCATTTACATTTATTATATATACACATGTTTCCTGCTGAAATAGATTTTCATTTAATTTACAGTGCTCAACTGGAAGTAGTCTGCATCTTTCTAACCTTACATGGGCTCTATGCAATGTTTTTTTTAATTTGGTCGTTCACACAAGCGGTCCCGATTGGGCACGAGGAGAACATGCAAACTTCCCTCCACACACAGGTGAATCCAATTATGAGAAAGAGTATTTAAGGGGGACAATTGTAAGTTTCCCTCCTCTTTGAATGAGGAGTACAACATGGGGTCTCAAAACAACTCTCAAATAAGTTGAAAACAAAGATTTTGCACCATCATGTTTTTAGGGGAAGGATACAGAAAGCTGTCTGAGATTCCAGCTGTCTGTTTCCACAGTCAAGAACATGTTGAGGAACTGGAAGACCACAGGCACAGTTCAAGTTATGGCTCCAAGTGGCAGGCCGAGAAAGATCTGGGATCATCAGAAGCGACGACTGGTGAGAACAGTCAGAGTGGACCCGCAGACCAGCACAAAAAGACCTTTAACATCCTCTTGCTGCAGACGGAGTCAACTATTCGACACACATTAAACAAGCAGATGCTGTATGTGAGAGCGATGCAGAGGAAGCCTTTTCACAGCACAAACGGAGTAGCGTGAGGGATGCTAAAGCACATTTGGACAAGCCAGCTTCATTTTGGAATAAGGTGCTGTGGACTGATGAAACCAAAACTGAGTTATTTTGGCATAACAAGGGGCGTGTGCATGGAGGAACAAGATCACAGCATTCAGAGGAAAAACACCTGTGACCTACAGTAAAACATGGTGGTGGTTCCATCATGCTGCGGGGCCGTGTGGCCAGTGGGGGACTGGGAATCTTGTCAAGGTTGAGGGATGCATGGACTCCAGTCAACACCAGCAGATTCTGGAGACCAGCGACCAAGGAACAGAGACAAGCTGAAGCCGCTCCGGGGCTGGATCTTCCAACAAGACGACGACCCTAAACACTGCTCAAAGTCTACTACGGCATTCCTGCAGAGGAGCAAATACCACGTTCTGGAGGGGCCGTCTCAGTCCCCAGACCTGAATATGACTGAAAATCTGCTGTGAGTTACAGAGAGCTGTCCAGGCTCGTACGTCATCAAGCCTGAAATTTAAATATAACTTTAAAGGCAACATTTTCAGGTGTACAGGTACGTTTTAAGGTATATAGGTGACATTTTCAGGTTTTAAAGGACATTTTCAGGTTTACAGGTACATTTTCATGTTTTAAAGGTGACATTTACAACTTTACAGGTACTGTTTCAGGTTTAAAGGCGACATTTTTAGGTTCACAGGTACTTTTTCTGGTTTAAAGGTACTTTTCAGGTATACAGGTACTTTTCAGGTATACAGGTACTTTTTCAGGTTTATAAGCGACATTTTCAGGTTTGCAGGTACTTTTTTAGATTTTAAAGACATTTTCAAGTTTACAGGTACATTTTCAGGTTTACAGGAACGTTTTTTAGATTTTAAAAGACATTTTCAGGTTTACAGGTACTTTTTCAGGTTTTATTGACATTTTAAGGTTTACAGGTACTTTTTCAGGTTTAAAGGTGACATTTTCAGTTATACAGGTACTTTTTCAGGTTTACAGGTACTTTTTCAGGTTTACAGGTACTTTTTCAGGTTTAAAGGACATTTTCAGGTTTAAAGGTGACATTTTCAGTTATACAGATACATTTTCAACTTTAAAGGTGACTTTTTCAGGTTTACAGGTACTTTTTCAGGTTTACAGGTAATGTTTCATGTTTAAAGGACATTTTAAGGTTTACAGGTACTTTTAAAGGTTTATAGGCAACATTTTAAGGTTTACTGGTACTTTTTCTGGTTTAATGGCAACATTTTCAGGTTTACAAGTACTTTTTCAGGTTTACAGGTACTTTTTCATGTTTAAAAGACATTTTAAGGTTTACAGGTACTTTTTCAGGTTTTTAAAGGTGACATTTACAACTTTACAGGTACTGTTTCAGGTTTAAAGGCGACATTTTTAGGTTCACAGGTACTTTTTCTGGTTTAAAGGTACTTTTCAGGTATACAGGTACTTTTCAGGTATACAGGTACTTTTTCAGGTTTATAAGCGACATTTTCAGGTTTGCAGGTACTTTTTTAGATTTTAAAGACATTTTCAAGTTTACAGGTACATTTTCAGGTTTACAGGAACGTTTTTTAGATTTTAAAAGACATTTTCAGGTTTACAGGTACTTTTTCAGGTTTTAAGGACATTTTAAGGTTTACAGGTACTTTTTCAGGTTTAAAGGTGACATTTTCAGTTATACAGGTACTTTTTCAGGTTTACAGGTACTTTTTCAGGTTTACAGGTACTTTTTCAGGTTTACAGGTACTTTTTCAGGTTTAAAGGACATTTTCAGGTTTAAAGGTGACATTTTCAGTTATACAGATACATTTTCAACTTTAAAGGTGACATTTTCAGGTTTACAGGTACTTTTTCAAGTTTACAGGTACTTTTTCAGGTTTACAGGTAATTTTTCATGTTTAAAGGACATTTTAAGGTTTACAGGTACTTTTAAAGGCTTATAGGCAACATTTTAAGGTTTACAGGTACTTTTAAAGGTTTATAGGCAACATTTTAAGGTTTACTGGTACTTTTTCTGGTTTAATGGCAACATTTTCAGGTTTACAAGTACTTTTTCAGGTTTACAGGTACTTTTTCATGTTTAAAAGACATTTTAAGGTTTACAGGTACTTTTTCAGGTTTTAAAGGTGACATTTACAACTTTACAGGTACTGTTTCAGGTTTAAAGGCGACATTTTTAGGTTCACAGGTACTTTTTCTGGTTTAAAGGTACTTTTCAGGTTTACAGGTACTTTTTCATGTTTAAAGGACATTTTAAGGTTTACAGGTACTTTTTAGGGTTTATAGGCAACATTTTCAGGTTTACTGGTACTTTTTCTGGTTTAATGGCAACATTTTATGGTTTACAGGTAGTTTTTAAGGTTATAAGCAACATTTTAAGGTTTACAGCTACTTTTTAAGGTTTATAGGCAACATTTTAAAGTTTACAGGTACTTTTTCAGGTTTACAGGTACTTTTTCAGGTTTACAGGTACTTTTTCAGGTTTAAAGGTGACATTTTCAGTTATACAGATACATTTTCAACTTTAAAGGTGACATTTTCAGGTTTACAGGTACTTTTTCAGGTTTACAGGTACTTTTTCAGGTTTACAGGTACTTTTTCATGTTTAAAGGACATTTTAAGGTTTACAGGTACTTTTAAAGGTTTATAGGCAACATTTTAAGGTTTACAGGTACTTTTAAAGGTTTAATGGCGACATTTTAAGGTTTACAGGTACTTTTAAAGGTTTATAGGCAACATTTTAAGGTTTACTGGTACTTTTTCTGGTTTAATGGCAACATTTTAAGGTTTACAGGTACTTTTAAAAGTTTAATGGCAACATTTTCAGGTTTACTGGTACTTTTTCTGGTTTAATGGCAACATTTTCAGGTTTACAAGTACTTTTTCAGGTTTACAGGTACTTTTTCATGTTTAAAAGACATTTTAAGGTTTACAGGTACTTTTTCAAGTTTACAAGTACTTTTTCAGGTTTACAGGTACTTTTTCATGTTTAAAGGACATTTTCAGGTTTAAAGGTGACATTTTCAGTTATACAGATACATTTTCAACTTTAAAGGTGACATTTTCAGGTGTACAGGTACTTTTTCAGGTTTACAGGTACTTTTTCAGGTTTACAGGTACTTTTTCAGGTTTACAGGTACTTTTTCATGTTTAAAGGACATTTTAAGGTTTACAGGTACTTTTAAAGGTTTATAGGCAACATCTTAAGGTTTACAGGTACATTTAAAGGTTTAATGGCAACATTTTCAGGTTTACTGGTACTTTTTCTGGTTTAATGGCAACATTTTCAGGTTTACAAGTACTTTTTCAGGTTTACAGGTACTTTTTCATGTTTAAAAGACATTTTAAGGTTTACAGGTACTTTTTCAGGTTTACAAGTACTTTTTCAGGTTTACAGGTACTTTTTCATGTTTAAAGGACATTTTCAGGTTTACAGGTACTTTTTCATGTTTAAAGGACATTTTCAGGTTTACAGGTACTTTTTCATGTTTAAAGGACATTTTAAGGTTTACAGGTACTTTTTAGGGTTTATAGGCAACATTTTCAGGTTTACTGGTACTTTTTCTGGTTTAATGGCGACATTTTATGGTTTACAGGTAGTTTTTAAGGCTATAAGCAACATTTTATGGTTTACAGCTACTTTTTAAGGTTTATAGGCAACATTTTAAAGTTTACAGGTACTTTTTAAGGTTTACAGGTACATTTTCAGGGTTAAAGCTACTTTTTCAGGATTAAATGCGACATTTTTTAGGTTTACAGGTACTTTTTCAGGTTTATACGCGACGTTTGCCGCATAATGTCTTTGAACCGGTTTCTGTCCATAATTTTTGATTTCCTATTTTCGCCAAACAGTGGCAGGAAAATCTCCCCTTTAAGAGGGAAGAAACCTGGATCAGGACCTGGCTCATGAGGGGGGACCCTCCTGCCGAAGGCCAGCCGGGTAGAGCAAGTAATAAGAAAGAATAGAGACATAGAGACACCGTCAAAGGTACAAGACAGGATACATTAGTAACTATCATCAGTAGTCCAATTAGACTTCTGTGTATATGGGTGATATATGGATAGACGGTGATCCAAGGGGATGAGGACTGCAGGTCGGGATGTCAGCAAGTATCCAACAGACATCCATACAGACAGGTGGAGGCAGACACTGGGATGGTCAGAGGTGGAACTGCAGGTCAGCAAGCAGCTCCTGAGGTTCTGGTCTGCAGGACATGCAAAGAAGAGGAAAAGAAGGACCAGACTAGCACAAAAAACTACCAGAACAATGGACCACAATTAAGTTTATGGGATACTGTTAATAAATGAGGGTTGAGGTGAAGAAGAGACAGAGAAGGCAAAGAGAAACAGAGAAGGTGAAAGGCACCACTCAGTGGATCATGTTGGTGCCCCCCTGCAGCAGAGGCCTATAGCAGCATATCTACACCGAAGCTGTTTAAGATGAGCTGCTCTTTTTTTTTTTTTTTTTTTTTTTTTTTTTTCCCCTTGTTTGCATATATATTTATGGTTGATACCATGTTGGTATAACCGGAGTTGTATATATGCATTTTAATCTGGTAACCAAGGGTGTTTTGTGTGTGTGGGTGAGTGTGTGCAAGTGTGCTACCTTCACCAGCCCTCATAACAGTCAAACTTATATTTTTATTGATCCCTGGAGAAATCAAACAAGATAAAAGTAACGGGAGAGTCGGAGAGAGGGGTGTAAATGTTCTGCAGAGGAGGGCTATAGTCACCGGGTGTGGAAAGTGGAGAGAGAGAGAGCAGAAGAAAGAGACAAGACAGTGGTGGTGCAGTTTGGTGTCTATGTTGTAATATTTGTCAAGAAGTTTATAATGTGTTGTTTAAGGGGTAAAAGGTGGACACAAGACAATCAGTCGTTATAAGCAAAAAAAAAAAAAAAAAAAAAAAAAAAAAAAAAAAAGAGAAAAGAGAAAGAAGATAGAGGAAAATAGAGGAAAAAAGGAGGAGGAGTTTCATATTTACAATCACATTTCTGATCGTTTGAGCGTTGGGGGGGTGTTGGACGCAGTATTGAATAGTCATATATAATACCTACATACATACATACACATACATATGTGGACATGTATGCTGTTATCTAGTACATATTCTTTATACATTGTAAACAGAGCAACTCAATTTGTACCTCAATGCACAATGCACACACACACACACACACACCCGTATACATACACCCAGCAATGATCCGTGTGTTGACCTCGAGCATTATGTATGTAAGTTACATGTGCATCAGTAAGTAGTTATTCATACATATTAATATACTCTAATACAATCATGTGCACCTGTGCTTTTTAGTTTCATGTGCATATACATATATCCTGTATTTGTCCATATATATATATATATATATATATATACCTATACATTAATTAATACACATATAGAAATGCATCTACATATACACAGCAACATATAAACACCTAGTGCATACTTATATATATCTATATATATGCATACATACAAACACACATACATACCCACATATACACATCCGCACATGTACACACACACCCACACACGCACACACACACCTCCACATGTGTACTCCCATGCACACACACACACACACACACACACACACACACACACACACACACACCTCCACATGTGTTTGCACTCACCCACACCCACGTCCACATGTGTATGTACACACACATGCACACACACACACGCACGTGCACAGACACATATACCCACACACACACACGTGTACTCTCACGCACACACACACACACACACACACGTGTACCTGCACACGCACACACACACACGTACATGCACATGCATACGCACACACACACACACGTACATGCACACGCACACCCACACATACATACACGTGTACGCACCCCCCCCCCCCCACACACACACACATACACACACACACACCCACATACCCACGTGTACGCACATCCTACCTCCCCCCACACACACACACACACACACACACACACCCACATACACCCGAGTACGCACACCCTACCCCCCCCCCCCCCCCCCACACACACACACACACATACACCCACATACACACGTGTACGCACACCCTACCCCCCCCCCCCCCCCCACACACACACACACACACACTCGTGTAAATGCGCACACACGTACACACACACACACACATGTACATGCACACCGACAACATGGAAACCCATATATATATATGGTAATACCTACATACTCATAATTCTTTGTGCACATAAATACTACATATACAAAAATATGATAATAATCACAATAAGAAATGACAACAACAAATCATTTACATACCTCCTTCCTTTGAATAGTTATTTTTAACTTTACTAAAGTAATTATTCTTACAAAGCCCTTGTTGGTTCCCATCGTCACCGGTCATCGCCCCCCTGCCCCCCCGCCCCCAGGCCAACCCATGCCCCCCCCTCAAGAGGCGGCTGCAGCCAACCCACCCAGCAGAGCAGGACAGAGGAGAAGGCGGCCACCGGTCCCACCTCCCCTTCCATGTCAAATCACCTCCGCAAGGGGCCTGACAAGTCCAGGAAGACAAGGGCGCGGGGCGCCCCCGGATCCCCAGGCAACCCACCATGGCGCGTCCCCGCCAAGCAAGAACGGTGCCGTCACGGTCCGCCAGCGTCGGGGCACCGCCACATGTCCGGCCGCCACAGCGGTGACACCAGACTCCCAGGGCCGAACAGCACTGGGCCGGCAGAGGGGGGGGGGCCAGGCGGCGAGAGGGGAGGGAGGCGGCGAGAGGAAACACGGGCAGAGCGAGCAGCCCCGGGGGACCGAGGCAGCCACCACCCGCAGTCGCCAACTTACAGAGCCAAGGCGGAGGGACAGGAACAGGGGGCAGGGGGGGGGGGGGGACACAGCCGACACCCAGAGGCCACGCCAGGCCAGGGAAAAGGAGCCCGCCAACACATCCGGCGCACCCGGCCGGTGGGCCACCACCGCACTACTTCCAACCAGGGGGCCCCTCCCAGTAGTCAGCCCCGGTACCAGGCGCCGCAGCCAAGGAGCAGCCCCGGCCCCCCCCGAGACCCAGGCACCCCCCCGCAGGACAAGACCCAGACAGTAGGAGCGCGGGCCGGATCCCCGGGCACCCAGCGACCTGCAGGGGCCGTCCAGCACATGCTCCCCTGGTAGTCCCTCATGTTACCCCCCTCCCCCCACCTGGCCTATTGATCTCTCAATTTTTTATACATTTTTTATTTACTTATTTATTTATTTATTTTTTTTATTGTTACATATATCTCTATACATATATATACACACATATATATATACATATATATACACATACTTTTTTTTTTTTTTTTTTTTTTTTTTTTTTTTTTTTAATTATTATCCCTCCCTCCCTCCGTTCCTTTGTTAATGTATTTGGATGCATTAAAAAGAGCAGCTGGTACATGTATGGTGAGCACTCCCTACACATACCAGTGCTCTCTATTGTGTATATATATAATAATTTATATATGGTCATGGTGCATTAAAAACAATAAGAAACTGGCACCTACAGGGTGGATGTCCCCTGTAGGCCCCAGCTCTTCTTGTCATGTTTGTCTCTTTGGGGAGGGTTTTTTTTTTTTTTTTTTTAATAATAATTACTTTGATTATTATTTATTTATTTATTTATTTCATTTTTTTTTTTTTTTTTTTTTTTTTTTTTTTTTTTTTTTTTTTTTTTTTTTTTTTTTTAAATACGTGTATATACATATATACACACCTGCACATACACATACGTACATACATATAAAACCCCCCTTTTTTTTTTTTTTTTTTTTTTTTTTTTTTTTTTTTTTTTTTTTTTTTTTTTTAATTAATAAATATACAAATATGAGAGAGGGGGTGGTGGGGAGGCGGGCAACCAGGACCAGGGGCGCATCACCTGCGAGCCCCACACAGTCACAGGAGCCAGGCCGCCAGCCACGCCCCACCGTCAGGGACCTCCCCCACAAAGGGGCACCAGCATCGCGAGAGGGCCGACACACGCCCCCAGCCGCAGGCCGGACACCAGGGCCGACCCCAGCGAGGCCCCCGGCCGGACCCGCACGGGGCCGCACCGACCAGGGATCCACGGCGGCGGCGCACAACCCGATCCCCCTCCCCGCGCCACCCCCGGAAGCCGACCGCACGCACCCCCCCCCCACCCCCCACCCCCAAACCCAGCCCACCGTCCGTATCTAATGCAATAGCATCAGACGGGAGTAGCAATACCCGGACCCCCAGCGCATGCCACCCCGCCCGCATCCCCCCCACCACCAACCCCCCCCCGCCCCCCGCCCGCCAACCCACCCCTCCCCAGCCCGGCCGTGGCCGTCGGAGCGGCACTCACCGCTGCCGCCAGGATCAAGGGGCAGCGCCAACCTACTAGCACACCAAGGGACACCACATGCAATACAGAGACGCCCCAGCCGGAGGAGCCGGGGAAGGGGGGGCACACCGATAACCCCATCCCCCAGGCCCAGCAGGCCCCATCAATCAATACTACTGTCCCTGTGGATATGGGACCCTGAGGCCACCAGCGCCACCCGCACCCACCCCACAGCATGGGCAGCACCGCAACCCCGGAAGGCAGGGCCTGGCCAATGGTTAGATAGAAAGATAGAAAGAAAGATTAGAAGAGAAAGAAAGAAGAAAAAAAAAAAAAAAAAAAAAAAAAAAAAAAAAAAAAAAAAAAAAAAAAAAAAAAAAACCCCTAGACTATCAAGGCAGGAAGACCAGAGCACGACACCAATAACAATAACAATCTCCAAGGGCTCTTTTTTTTTTTCTTTTTTTCTTTCCCCTTTCTCCTTTTTTTCTCTTTTTTGTGCCACCCCCCCTACTTTTGGTAGTAGTTCAGCGGATTTCCAGGCTAGTGGTCAACCTGCCAATTTCTAGTCAAGGGCAATGAGGAGTAAGCTTGGGAGTTGGGGTGATTATTTATGAATTAGTCCTTTTAGTTGGTCCAAAATCCGATTATTTATCGAGGATCATTTGAGGGAAGATTTGTGTGTCTTGAATTCAAGGATAAAATAAGTTTTTTCCATACTTGGTCAAACTTTATAGTTTGTTTTTTGATTGAGGCTGATAGTTGTTCCATTGAGATAAATTCTGTTAGTAAGTTTTCCCAGAGGATGACATTGATGGAGTTTTTGGTTTTCCAGTTCATGAGGATTGTTTTCTTGGCGATGATTAGGGCAATAGAAAGGATTCTGTTGGAACTATTATCCAGTGATAGAGTAGAAAAATCTCCCAAGAGGCAGAGTGAGGGTAACAGCGGGATGCAGCAATCAAGACGTTGGGAGAGGGTGTCAGTGACACTGTGCCAGAATATTTTGACTGGGTCACAATCCCAGATTGCATGCAAGTATGTGTCCGTCACATTTTGTGTACACTGTGTACAAATTTTTGTATCTTTAAAGCCCATTTTAAACATTCTTTCCCCCGTATAGTGAACTCTGTGAATTACTTTATATTGTATTAGTTGTAGGTTCACGTTAGCGGTAGACATAAATATATTTTTACAGATTTGGGTCCAGAAGTCAGCATTGTAGGTAACCTCTAAATCTTTTTCCCATTTAATTGATGGGATGGACATTGTTGTCTTATTTATTGCAATTAACTTATAAATTTTGGATAAAATTTTCTGTTGACTAGCAATTTGGATTAAATCTAGTACCAGTGGCGGAAGATTAAGGTTAGGTGTTTTGCTATTAAGTTTTGTTTGAACAATAGATTTGATTTGAAGGTATTCTAGAAATTGATTTCCTCCAATGCTATACTTCTGTACGAGGTGAGAGAAAGAAACCAGAGTGTTGTTTTCATAGATATGTTTAAGATGCGTAATGCCCTTAGTGATCCATGATGACAGATTTAATGGTTTCCTGTTCATCAAAAAATCCGGATTATTCCAAATAGGAGTGTATGTACTTAGTGATACCGTGGTATTAGTCATTTGGTGAAAGTCCCACCAGGCCGTCAGAGTTGAGGCAATGATTGGATTTTTGAAGCAGGGGTGTCTGGTAATAGTGCGGCTTATAAATGGCAAATCAGAGATATTGATTCCTTTACAAAAAAATTGTTCTAGCCCTATCCAAGAACAATCTGATTCGTTTGGTTTAATCCATTTATAAACATACTGGAGTTTATTTGCGAGATAGTAGTGCTGGAAGTTTGGGGCCTCCAGACCACCATTTAATTTATTTTTTTGTAATGTTGATAGTTTAATTCTGGCCTTTTTACTTTTCCAATAATAATGTGTAATTATTGAATCTAAAGATTTGAACCAGAGGGTTGGAGGCTTGCTAGGAATCATTGAAAAGAGATAATTTACCATGGGAAGTATGGTCATTTTGACTGTAGCAATTCTACCAATAAGATTTATTGGTAAATTCATCCAACGTTTTAGATTTTCTTCAATCGTTTTCAGAAGTGGATTATAATTAAGGCCAATTAACTCTGACAGCTTAGGGGGAATGTTAATTCCCAGGTATTTGATGTTGCCGGTGGTGATTGAAAATGGTCCAGTGACAGTTGCCACATCCCAGCTGTTAGAGTTCAGTGGTAGTATGGTGGATTTAGACCAGTTAATAGTGTAGTCAGAGATCTTAGAGAAATGATTAATAAGGTTGACAGTGTCAGGAATTGATGATGATGGGTTTTGTAGATATAAGAGGATATCATCAGCATATAAGCTGATCTTATGGGTTGTATCTCCTATTCCGATTCCTGAAATTGTGCTGTCTTGTCGTATGGCTGCTGCCAGAGGTTCTATAAAGATGGCAAATAGGGATGGAGAGAGTGGACATCCCTGCCTTGTACCCCTGTGTAGAGTGAACCGCTGTGATATTAATCCATTTGTGGTGACTGTTGCCATCGGTGATGTGTAAAGAATCTTGATCCAATGAATAAATGATTCACCAAAGCCGAATTTTTTAAGTGTTTGGAATAAGAATTCCCAATTAACTTTATCAAATGCTTTTTCTGCATCCAATGAGAAGATGGCTGTTGGTGTATCTATTTGTGATGAGTAGTGAATCAGATTAAATAGTCTCCGTAGGTTACTGGCGGAGTGTCTTCCTTTTATGAAGCCTGTTTGGTCTGGATGAATGATAAGTGGAGTTACTTTTTCAATTCGTAGCGCTAGAGCTTTACTGATTATTTTTGTGTCTGAATTAATTAGGGATAACGGGCGGTAGCTTGCTGGAAGAGTGGGATCTTTTCCAGGTTTTAATATTAAAGTAATCATTGCTGTATTCATCTCCATGGAGAGCTTGGATTTTTCCTTAATTTCTGCTATTAATCTTGTAAATATGGGTGCTAGAATGTTCCAAAAGTGTTTATAAAATTCTGCCGGGAACCCGTCTGGACCCGGTGATTTGTTATTAGGCATTAGTTGAAGAGCTTTATGGATCTCTGTTGGAGTTAGAGGTCCATCAAGTTCTCCAGCCTGGTCTTCTGTGAGGTTTGGTAGGTTGATATTGTCGAGAAATTTGTTAATCTCTGATATGTCTGATTTGTTTGCAGATGAATACAGCTTTCTGTAGAAATTCATAAATTCCTTGTTGATTTCTTCAGGGTCTTGAATGATGTCTCCCGTTGAGTTAACAACTGTGGAGATTGTTGATTTTTCCTTGTTTTTCTTAATCTGACTGGCCAGATATTTGCCCGATTTATTACCGAATTCAAATTGTTCATGTCTGAGTCTTTGGATGAGGAATCTACTTTTTTTATTTAGGTATTCATTCAACTGCAGTTTATATTTTTGCAGTTCAGAATGATTCTGAGGAGTTGGGTTATTAGCATTATTAATTTCTAATTCTTTAATCTTCTTTTCCAAGTTTCTTTGTTCATGCTCTTCCTTCTTTTTCTTATGGGAGGAATATGAAATGATCCGTCCTCTCAGCACAGCTTTGCCCGTTTCCCAAAGAAGTGATGGGGATATTTCTGGTGAATCATTTATTTCAAGGAAGGATGTCCAGATCCTCTTAATATAGTCGTCAAAGTCAGGATCTTCAAGCAGCGATGTGTTAAGTCGCCACCTGTTGCTGGTTTTAATAGGTGTACTTTTTGTCCAGGTCAGAGTGATCGGAGCATGATCACTAATAATAATAGGATGTATTTCAATATTACTCACTTTGGAAATCAGGGAATTACTAATAAGGTAATAGTCGATTCGTGAGTAAGATTGATGGACTTGTGAGAAGTAAGAGAATTCTTTATCGTTAGGGTGTTTCAGCCTCCAACCATCTCCAAGACCATAGTCTGCCATGAACTGTTTGATTGTTTCTGAAGACTGATAGTTATATGTTTTACTACAGTTATTAGATTTATCTAGTGCCGGATTAAGAACAGTATTAAAATCTCCACCTATGATTATTGGTGAGTCGGAGAAATTAGAAATCGCTGTAAAGAAAGAATGAAAAAACGATGAGTCGTCTTTATTTGGGCCATAAATACTGGCTATTGTTATTGAATTGTTGTCAATTGTAATATTAATAATTATGAATCTCCCCTCAGGATCTTCAACCGTGTCATTATGAGTAAAGAAAATTTTTTTGTGAATTAAAATTGCTACTCCTCTTTGCCTTGAGTTAAAATCAGCGGTATATATGTGATTAAATTGTGGAGTCATTAATTTCTGCAAGTCGGTTTTTGAAGTATGTGTTTCTTGTAACAGACATATGTCAGCCTGCAATTTATTTATATAGTCGAATATTTTTGTTCTTTTTATGTTTGATTTAATTCCGCGGATGTTCCAGCTTACAAAGTTTACTGAATTCATATTGTTTGTGTTTTATTTTCTACTTCCTGTTTGAATATTGGAGCTGCATAGGAAAGCCTGAGAATCCGCTTGTGTGAACATTTAGTCAGACATTCAGAACAGATTGTGTGTGTAATGGATGTTTTCCTCCCCCTTTTCTTAACTTGAAAGAAACTATAAGTGAAAAGGACAGAGAAAAGATGTGAAGCGAAGAAAACAGAAAGACATAAAGAAGACAGAAGATACAACAAAACAATCAAACAAACATACCAAAGTGACAGAATATACATTTTCAATTTGGAGACCAGGGTGCATATTTATAAGTGCAGATAGTTTATGTAGCCAATGATGATGAGTTATTGGTTGTTTAAAAGAGCCAGGGAGTGATATTCTGGTCACGAAACATCTGACCGTTAATGTACAGTTTATCCACTGCGACTACCGCCTTTTTCCCTTCTTTGATGAACTGCTTCCTGATCTGGAACAGAACCTTCCTTCTGTTCAGGATCTCCCGTGGGAACTGATCATTCATGCCGTAGTCGGTTCCTCTCAGGTTCCTCCCCTGGCGTTGCACCTGCTGTTTTTGTTTAAAGTGTTCGAATTTGGCTACGATCGGACGTGGACGTTTGTTTTCCGGGTTTTTACGCCCGATACGATGGACTCTGTGAAACGAAATGTCTTTCACAGTGTCTGCTGGGATTTTTAGTTGTTTCATCATAAATTCTTTGATCAGCTGCTCAGGGTTGTCCTCTCTTGTTTGCTCCGGGATTCCAGAAAACACCAGATTGTCCCTCATGCTGCGCGATTGTAAGTCAAGCATCGCTTCTTTTATTTCTTTATTTTCTCTCGTAACTACCGCCAGCTGGGATGACATTGATGTCACGGATTCTCGGAGAGAAATGTTTTCTGTAGTCAGCGCAGCAATTTGGTTTTGGCTGAATTCCAGACTTTCGCGTAGCTGCTGGAATTCTTTATGCAGTAACTCGACAAGCGCCATCCTAGTGTCCAGTCCGGACAGTTTTTCATTAATTGAAACGAGAATGTCACTCACCTCTGAGCTGGATGAGTGTCTCGGAGAGCTGTGTGTGGACTCGGACTGTCTGGTCCTCTTACTTGGCGTGGGCTTGATTTTCTCCATGTGGCTCGCTGACTCGGCGTCCTCCGCGGCACAAAACGTGTTGTAGAACGCGTCGATAAAGTTTTCAAGTTCTTCCAGGGTGAAGTAATCCAGTATCCGCTCGGATATTATTTAATGAAATTATATTTTCGAAAAAGACACTTGTTAAATTTGTTTAAGAGTTTGAATCTAACAGTAACCGGCTATCATGTTTGATGTCGCACTAGGTCTCGTTTGGTCTCGCGATCACAGGTTCATCTCGCGAGAGTTCTTGCCTCTCTCAAGATGAGCTGCTCTAATCTGGTCCTGCAGCTGCAGCTTTGACTACTGGTCCTGACACATTAAGGTACTAAATGTACACTAACTATATGCTTTACTAAACAGAAATGTTTTAAGTTTAGTTTTAAAGGTGGAGGTGGTGTCAGCCTCCTTCACCCAAACTGGAAGTTGGTTCCAGAGTGATGGTTCCTGATAACAGAAGACCCGTCCTCCAAATCTACATCTGGATCTTCTAGGAACTACGAGTAAACCTGCACCCTGAGAACGGAGAGCTCTATTAGGAACGTACGGTTCTATCAGGTCTTGCAAATATCGCTGCACTAGGCCATTTTGGACTTTATATGCCAGTAATAAAATTTTGAACATTCTTACTTCCTGCTCTACCCGGCTGGCCTTCGGCAGGAGGGTCCCCCCTCATGATCCAGGTCCTGGTCCAGGTTTCTTCCCCCTCATGATCCAGGTCCTGATCCAGGTTTCTTCCCTCTTAAAGGGGAGTTTTTCCTGCCACTGTTTGGTTTAAGGTTTTTCTTCCACTAGGGAAGTTTTTACCTGCTGTTGTTTATGTAATAATTGATCGGGGGTCATGTTCTGGGTCTCTGGAAAGATTGTGGAGACAACTTGTGTTGTAATAGATGCTATATAAATAAAATTGAATTGAATTGAATTGAATTGAATTGAAATTTGCATCATCATTATCAGAGTCAAGACCCAAAATCAGATACATTTGTGCCACACGGTCTTCCACGGGTGAGATGGCTGTGGTGATCAGTCGGTTCAGCAGTGCACGCAGACATCGGGATGCAACAACAACCACACAATGTCAGAAATGCTGAAAATACAGCGATGGATACTAGTACAGAAGATACCAAGGTTCGGTACTTGCCACATGCATCCAGTCCCACATGGAGGTGTCAAACACCAGAGCCCATACAGGAGACCAGCTAATGAAAAATACATTTCTATGGAGATTTTCTTGAGCTCCATAAACATTAAAAGACAGGTGGTTGTTGGAGGTCGTCATGTCGCCGTGAGTCGGCTAACACGTTTGACAAAGTTGGCTTGTGACCGAGGGCGCTCCCTACATAAAACAGCAGCAGCAAATGACTACGCTAAGACACTAAATTAGCCCTCATAAATAGAAATTGATTATTGTAAGAATTACTGTTGCATTTAGATTTGTTTTAAGAATACTGTATTTTCAGAACTGTCTTTTATTATTGTAGACTTAAACTTTGAAGACAGGCTACCAAAACCATTTTGTTGTCACTTCACACCAGGTGCACAGAAACAGTCATTTGTAGGCTTTCTGAAGGTTAGTGGTGTGTTGGAGCTGTGTAAATGCTGGGTCTGAACATAAGGACAGTAGAGCTGACAGACGAGGAAGAGCAAGATCGACACAGCACAGGTTTGGTGTGTGCACGTGTGGAGCGTGAAGCAATAAAGCAGGACTGAGAGCAGTCGAGTTATTTACTGAAATGAAACGAGGCCGTCTTTGAGAGCTGGTCCCAGAAAGTGACCAAGGAAACATTTCCACGGGCCTGTTATTTGATTTAGATGTCACTACGGCTGGATGTAATCTCATCACTTTGATTCATCACTCCATGCTCTTTTCACTTTATGAAACCTACACCTACGTTTTACTTTTCTTCACTTATCCTCTCATTATCATTAGCTTTCTATTTGTGGGATTTTCTCTTTATTTCAGAAGAGTCAGAACTTTTTCTGAGAAAGCAGAGTGGGCGGATGTACACGTCAGCGTGTGTGAAGCTGTGTGTCATGGACTTTGAATCACAGTGCAGTCTAAAATAGACACTGTGATTAAAACCGCCAGAAGGAAAGGGAAAAGGAACAAGTACTGCTGTTTTCCTCAAATAAAAGCAACGCTGCGTTATTGAAATAAGCTTCCTTGTGTCAAAATGTTTTCCTTCATAGCCATGACCTGATCAGACACACACTGGTCCTGCGCATCTGTTAATGTTTAATAAATGAAATAAATAAAAGCAAGGGAAATAAAGTAGATCCCATTTTCCTAAAATAGGTGTATGTTTGTAAAAATGATTCCTTTTCACATACTGTCAATCATTTAAAGGAAACGGCATGTAGCTAGGCAACACAACCTGTTCAGGAGGGTGAGACCTCACATCTGCAGTCTCCAGTGAAACGGCATCTGTCACTGACGTTCACTTTACCGGCTTCACACAGATGGGATAAAGGTGTGAAAATAATTAAATGGAACAAAACGCTATTCACCACGTCTTGTTTATCGTTCTACATTCACGCTGGTTGTTTTATTTTATTTTGACATTGTCTATTCTGTTTATATTCCTTGATTTTGCCATTTCCCGAACATAGCAGTCATGTTCCAACCCAGTTAAACAAGCAGTTTCTGGCTCCATAGCGGCCCCAGTCCTCGGTCTCCAGTCACGAGCCAATCAGAAAAGCCCTCCCGTCAAGCTTTCAGAAGAAGCACTTTACCTTAAAAATCATATCTATTCCAAATTTCTCTTTTTGTCACACGGTTTTTTTTGTTTTTTCTCCCCCCCCAAAAGCAGAGTGTGAGACAGGCAACTAGAGACTGCCAATGTCTTTTATCTCCTGAAACAAGTGACAAGACTGGCAGCTATGTTGTTTGTAGCATGCAGACAGGTAAGGAAGACTCGGAGGCACCGGGGAAGCCAACTTTACACACTCACGGCCACAAAAGCCCTATGATGGACAAAAATGTGGCCTGGATGTTGCCAGGCAGGGACCTGGAAACCATTCCCTAAGGAACACAAACAGGGAATAGACAGGAAAAACAGGCTGTTTCAGAACCTTGGACAGCTCTTAGCACTCCTCATACATAGTCTACTACATTTTGACATGTCTGTACCCAATAGTGGTATAGTATGCTGCTTTGAAAATGGCCATAGACGCATGAGGACAACAGGCAGGGACACAGGATGAGGTCCAGTGCTGCTGATAACAGAGGCTGCCACATTACGACCTCCATGCAGATTTGTGCCTACTCGCTCAGTCAGTGTGGCTATGGGAGATTTAAGGAGCTTCTTGCTTAAGCCAAACCCAATAAGGCTGCAAGCACAGATATGAAATGTCCCAGATCAGTATCTAACAGACAGCACCTCTCTGAGGTGCTGGTTGCCATTTTTAACATTTCTCTGTAAAAGACTTTGGTACGTACATTACACCATCAGCAGCGGCAGGCCGACATGCCTGGGCAGTGATTCCAGTAGTTATGCAGTGCTCTGAGTCGTTTCATGGCCCACATGGAGAAAAGCATCAATGACAACGCGGACCCTCATCAATACACAAACTGGAAGAACCACACCTCTGATGATGCAATATATCTTTGCATTTGGGTTTGGTGGTTTCTAACCAACAGGCTACAGGATACACAACATCTCCTCTCCCACCATCCTCGCTGGCTCCCCTCAGGGATGCTTTCTGAGCCGCTGCTGCACAGCCTGCTGACTTATCACCACACAGCTCTGCTCAATACGTGCACATATTGTCAAGATATCAAGGAGACGCAGGAGTGGTGGGACTGAGTCAGAGAACGTGTGGAAGGGACATAAAGGAGTCCAACAATCCAACAAGATTGTTGGATTTGGAATATATATATATATATATATATATATATATATATATATATATATATATATATATATATATATATATATATATATATATATATATATATATATATAAACTCTTAGGGTCCTGTCCTTTTTGATGGGACCTTAGTAAAAATGTTGTTTTTGTACAGAAGAACAAAGTCTCATGGGTCTTTATTTTTTTATTTATTTGTGTTTCTATTGTTCATTTTTTAAATGCTTTCACACAAACATTCTTTAACAAAACATAATGTTATTGTGCATGATGATGTGATTTAGTACAAACCTCATTTGAAAGATCTCTGACTGTAAATAGGTGCAGTTTAGTCTCTCTCCTTTGTAAGAGAGAATGCACAGCTACATAAAAGCATGAGCTAATGGGAAGGAAACAGACCTGTAGAGGCTTTAAGACCATCGGTACATATCAAATATCCACTAAAACCTCACTAAAGTGAGGCTCTAAGTTAATGTAGCAACATCTTGTTCTAGCAAAGAGTGTGACGTCATAAGGGTTGTTCTTGTTTAGGAGTCCTACACCGACAAAACTGATCTTGACCAATTCAGTTCAGTTTCCACCAACTCTAGTTCATTAATCCACAAAGGAATGATATAAAAAGGAAAGCACACAGATGCAAAGTGATGGAATGGCCCACATGGTCCACGTGGAGGATGCATCAAGGACAGCGCAGACCCTCATCAGTACACTTGCTGGAGGAACCGCACCACTGATCCGTGGTTCTCTGGTGTTCTCACCTAGAGAACAGGGCTCTGTGGCACTGCAACCAGTGATGCAGTAAAGAAAAAAAGTATTTGACAGAGTCAACAAAAAGGGAACGTTTATGCACTTTGGGACTCCATATAAAGATCATTTTAGCTCATTAGCTGCACTGTAACATCCCCTGTCAGTCAAACGTCATGGTTTGTGAGAGGTGTGTCAACGAGGAGGATGTGGAAGGATGTTTTTTTGAATCAGTTGTGGTTTCCACTGCTTTTCACTTTTCTTTTAGTGTGTACAGACCCTTTTCCACAGTCTAGCTCAACAAACGGTTATGGGCAACACAATTTAAATACAAGCTGCTGGCTCCAATATGATATAATCTGAGCAGCAGCTGTTATGCAAGGTCCCACGGAGTGAACGAAATGTGTCAGAGGATTGACTCATGCACCCTCTCCGGTTTATATGGAAATGAGTGTTTTATGCAACAGAGCAGAAAAAATAAACAATGGAAGCATAAAAGCCGATGCAAGTGAAGATGCCAAATACTGGAAACCAATACTGTGCTAATGTCTTTACAATCACTGCGGCAGCTTGCACATTGACAGGCAGAAACCAACGAAAAATCCTTAGATCGTTTTTTTTTTTTAGCCCTTGTTTGCACATATATTAATGGTTGATACCAAGTTGGTAGGACCTGAAAGTTATAAATATATATGCATTTTAATCTGTAATCGAGCGTTTTTTTTTTTTTTTTTTATGTGCACATAGGTGTGTGCAAGTGTGCATCTTTCACCAGCCCTTATGACAGTGTAATTATTTTTTATTGATCCCTGAGTAAGAAGAAGAAAAAAGAAAAAAAAGAGAGAAAAACAAAACAAAAAAAAAATTCTGCCAAGGAGGGCTAAAATCACAGAGTGTGGAGTGTGAAAAGACTAGAAATGGAAAGAGCAAGAAAGAGTGACGAGACAGTGGTGGTGGAATAAAACTACGCTCAGAGTCAAGAATGACACCCTGGTTCTTTACTTGATCAGATGTCTTCTGCCATCTTCTGCCATCCATGGTATAATATCTAAAATCTAATTAAAAAGGTCATCAATGGGTCTTCAGAAGACATGGCAATATACAGCTGTGTGTCATCAGCATAGCTGTGAAGATTAACACCATGTCTCCTAATGACATCCTCAAAGTGAAAGCATATATAAATTAAAGAGAATTGGACCTACAATTGAGCCTTGGGGCACATCACATTTGGTTTTACGGATCCCTGAGGAGGATCCATACAATGAGCAAGCTATAGATATTATTATAGATATTTATTTATTGTGAAAAACCTTGAATACATAAGTCAAGCAATTTTAAGCACTTGAACAGCCCCTGTGTATAGTTTGAATACTGCTTTTTTTGTATTTCTACCACATCATTGCATTTGTATACTACAGTGAAAGCACAGCTATTTCATGCTTTATTAAGGGTTTATTAAGGGTCCAAGGGTGTTGAGACCTTCATACTGGTTTCAGTCCTTTAAGTTATCATCAGTGTCACATGAAATTGACATAAAAAAGAACAAAAAAGTTTTTTTTTCCTTTCAGATTATTCATTTAATTAGTTTTGACTGAAGCATTTTCATAGTCACAATGTGCAATGTTAAATCAGTGACGATTGATGCAGTATAACCCCTGACAATGTTGCTTTTGTTTTGTTGATCTACATATTACATATGCTTACAAACAAGCCATTTCATTCATGCTCTCGACCAGCGTCACTCCCATTCAGGGCAGAGGAAGGGCTGGAGCCTATCACAGCTATCAGAGACTGGGGCACCACTTCACTACAGACAAGACAAACAACCACACATCCTCACTCCTATGGACAATTTAGGTCCACCAATAAACCTAACATGCATTTGGAGCTGCATGAATCTCCACAAAGAAAGGTTGTCATTTAAATCTGACTTTTTGGCATATCTGATCAGAATCCAATCAGATCCAGTCTCTGTGCTGTTGCTGGTTCACATGGTCTCTACGGTGGCCTGCATGCATGAATGCATGATGTAACACGCTGATTGTTACGTCATGCACATCACTACTTTTCTTACATTTTGTTGGCATTTATGCTTGTCGTTTGTGTTGCTTTGAAATTACGCCACCAAACATAGTGGTAGAACTTTGGCTTAAATTCAAAATACATAATTTAAAACTCAAATAAAAACATTGTTGCTCCGGCCTTCCAGGCTCCTGCATTTGGATCATCGCTCCCTGAACCCTGACAGTGATTCTGCAGGATTTACATGGGAATATTTGTATGCTTCACATCTGATCCTACAGGTTTCTAGTGAGATATTTCGTGTTTCCTGTGTGATTCCACGCGTTTCACATGTGAGCCCCCGTTTTTCACATTTGTATAACTTTCACACATGATCTCGCAAGTTACACATGAGCGTGCATGAGTTTCACATGAAATCCCTAGGTTTTACATGGCTTTCACATATTTAGACCATGAAAATATTCCAAAACCACAATTTTTCTGTGATTTTAATGAGTTCCCACACATTAAATGTGCCAAAATTAATGTAACTGTGGTCACATGGGATCAGAATGTCATGTGTTTTTCCTGGGGGCTCTGTGCATCACTAAACTTCCTCAGCAGTCTCGGCCTATAGCAGTAAAACTAAATGATATGCATTAGAAAAGAGGAAAACTTAACCATAATCTTGAAGGCAGAGTGGTTGTCTGTGTCTTGAGCACTGACTGGGAACTGGTTCCACAACAGAAGAGCCTGATAACTGACAGATCTGCCTCCTAGTCTACTTTTGGAAACTCTAGGAGCCACAAGAATGCCTGTAGTTTGGAGGGAACGAGCTGGGTTGGGACAACATGCAGCAGAAGTAGAAGTAAATAGAAGTAAAGGAGTCATTAATTACGTTGGAAGTAAACAACTATATGTGAAACAAACTGTTTCCAGTTTTATGGTGATTCATGCATGCCAGGGTTCAGATAAGAAAATATTGGAAAAGTATAACGTCTGTTACTAATTCTCATCACAACTCCTGGTGCAGCACTTTTAAATCAGCTGGAGGGTTTGTTGGTCAGCCTGATAATGAGGAACAGTTTACTAATCCTAAATTAACAAATGCATGAACTAGTTTTTCTTCATCACCTGGGGACATAACCCTTGGGAATTTAATGTTACTGTGTAGGTGAATTAAAGAATACAGTTTTAATCCACAAATGGAAATGACAGTGTTGCAATGTAAATGAAGGAGGAAAGAAGGAATACAATTTAAAAAAGCAGTTTACATTAGAATAAAGATGATGTGAGAAATGTAGAAAGTGGATGTGGCTGAAGTCTCCATACTAAATGCACGAGAGCGCGACGTTTCTTGTCTGCCAAAAGATGATGTCACTGGCAGGTGATGCCGGTGAACATCTACCCTGAGGAGACCGCATGGATGCAAACTTACAGTCAAAAGGTCCACATCTAGAGTGCAAGGGTGCACTGTCCCGGTCCAGGACTTCACCGCCAGCTGGATCCTAACCAAACCGCTCCTGTGTGGACAGCCCATTGTCACCTGCAGCATGTTACAGTCGAACTAGTGAAACACTCCACACGACAGAGCAGGACGCTGCAAGCATTTGCTGAGATTGAAAAGCATTTCTTATTATTTTCCATTTACAGACTGGTAATAATTTGAAAGTCACAATTCAGCAACAGTTTACTTTGCAAGCATACGTGTTTAATTAATCTAGATCAATATAGATCTAGTAATAAACATGTTTTAAATTTCAAAGGATGATCACAGACATTGCTTCCAGAGGATTTATTGTTTACAGTGCTCACAGCATATCCCAGTTTTATCATATCTCCCGTCAAACAGAATGTAGAGCAGTGAGAGGACAAAGGTCCTGCAGTGATCTGATTGTGCTTTGACTCGCATCAAGCAAACTTTGTGGACATGTGTTTTTCATAAAACCCAATAGTGCTCATCCACAGCTGCCATAGGATTACCAAAGCCTCTGAAATGTGCACTATCAACTTAAAAAGAGAGGCTGGTGTATGGCCAAGGACAGATTTGACTGAATGAGAAGACCAGAGCTGGAAAGGGAACATGGAAAATGGAAAGTGTGTAGCACTCCTGATAAGGGGGATAATCGGGTTCTTTTCAGGGGGAGGGGCATGGTGAGATACAGAGGGGCTTAAGAGGAGGAATGTGAGAGGATGTACTGCGCAGACAGAGGAAAGTAGTCTAGAAATGCACAGCGGAAAGATAAAAAGTGAAAAAGGAAGTATGGCCATCTGCCGTGCAAAGCCTCATTGCAGTCCTCAAGGAAAAACTGTAGCTATAATTTAAAGACTCATTCTGATTTATCTACAGGCAGCAGGAGACCGCTTCGTCCAGATCTAATGACTGTCAAAAGGTTATCAATTTCAAGTTTTTCACAGAAATTGCTGGACGATGGCTGTCATTCTTCTGCGTACATGAGCGCAAACTGTATACAGGATTATAGTCACGGTTTTGCATGAAGGTGTCATGACAGAGGCGTCTGCCAGTTTAACGCCTGTAGTTTCCCCTTTTCTCACTTACACGTATGCTTTAAAAGGATTAGACTTTAAAAGTGGTGATTAACCTCGAACGTGGTGATAGTTTGCCTTTCATGTGTCCTCTTGCTAAAACCACCACCACAGTCAGTATGTGATGATCCTAGCTCCAAGGATGTGTGCAAACCAAATGTGTGGTCAGACAGGAATGACAACACGTCTGAGAACGGTTCTAATGATGATCTTTAGGAGAGTGTTGAATGTACGCCTGCCCATCTGTATAATCCACCCTGAAATCATTCAGTGGCTGTCGAGGGAAGGACGGGCTTTGTGTTAGTAACGTGATGACCATTTTCATCAGCCGTGCCTTTGCTTGACTCATTAAAATGTTGTTTTTGACGTAGTTTTTTACTGCTATGAGTTGCCTTTGTAAAAACTACAATGTGCTTTTGCATTATCTTGTTATACATGGATGCCCCTGGAAAAGATGTGGTCTTGATAGTAGCATAGGTGTTCTTATGTGCAGGAAGGCTGGCGTCCCAGAAATGTAAATAACCTTTACACTGACAGAACCCCGGACCTCCACGTGGTCCTCCAGAGAGGACGGTCCCGGAGCTGTCACTATGACAACGTTGGCAGGAAACCTAACACGGTCAAACGCAGGTTCAAACTTCCTTTAAAAAGATCAGCACATTTAAAGGAAATTTCTCCCAACTAAATTAATTCTCTAAGAGAAAGAGAGAAAATAAATAGTAAAACACATTGGAGTCAGGGTAGTCAGTGTTTTTTTGTCTTTAATATCTGGAAATGGACAATTGTGTTTGACTTTCATTTAGGAGCCTCTTCATGGGGGGTATCTGTAGAAGAAATAAAATAAAAATAACCTAAAACTGAGCTGACTAACCTACACTTCCTGACATCTATAACTAATGTTAATTTTAAAAAATACCTTTTTTTTCTGTGACAGAATTCCTTGTTGTTTTGTCAAAGACTGCATGAGTCCCACGTGGCACCATACTAGTAATACTGCTTTAATCTCTGCCTTGTATCAACGTTTACTTCCATCTTACCTAGTAACCTATAAACTAATTCCATATCTCCGGATAAGTAAAACCTTTCTTCTCTTGTACATTTGTAGCCTGGATGCCAGAATATGAACTTGGTGGATTAGAACACGCAGACAGCAGTTTGCCTGTGGTGCGGAGGGCAGGGCTAGGTTAACGCTTGTTGGTGATTGAAACGGTTTCCGCTACAGATGACTTCCGTGTGCCGTCTTGTGTTTACAGCATGTCCTCATTGCTCCAGCAGATTTTCCTTCCTCACTGTGACATGTTATTCCCCCGGTGGCGCCAGATATTTGCCTTGCAGAGACACTTATCTGTCTTTGAGTTGTTCACACATGCCAGCGGGTGACCTTCACCTACTGGTCGATTCACCACGCGGCCAGTCTGCGAGCTTAATCTAAATGATTGACATCTCGTCCAGTGGGACAAAGACACATCCCCATCCCCACCTACCAGCGTAATAGTGTCATCGGCTCTTTAGCCACACAGTGGATGTACATGTTTAACATGTCATCTGAATGATTGATTTCCTTCAATAAACTTGCATTCACTCTTACAGCTTGCAGCTTGAATTCCTTTTTTTCATTTTAAATGAGCCAGAAAACAGCTGAAACTTCCTTACATGTCTCAATAGGCTTCACCTGCAGCACATTTATATAATGAGATGCACGATGGTGAATTGTCAGATCCGCACATGCATTATTGATGTGGCAGAAGCATTAATATTTTTGCAAATTTATGCATTCACACCATTAGCTTTCTTTTTTTAGCTCCCCTTCCTGCTTTGACTGCACCTGCGTTGCTGTCAACCTGCTACAAATATAAAACAAAATTCACACTAAAATGTTAAAGGGACTTTTCTTATACTGAGCAATCAGACATTTGCCAACAAATGTATGATTTTTCGCACACATTTGTTGACAAAGTGAAGATCTGCTTATCTTTGCTCCTCATTTATGTTTAAATAAGCATATTAGTTTGAATGTTAATGATGAAAATCTTTAACCTTAACCATGCATATACGTTCTCATTTAATGTCTCTAGTATTATTTTGCATGTTGGATACAAAGATGTAGTGAGTCACTTCCTTCCTGATTTTGTTTATAGTGTTTGACAAGTCTCATTTGTACAGATTGATAGTTATCCACCACAGTCACCTTGTTAAATGGGATGATTATTTTATTTTTTATTGATTTACTCATCACATGCTGAGTAAAATAAATGTTCCACTTATTTAGCACCAGAACAACAAGACAGACAGAGCACCGGCAGGGATTATTCTCTTCTGTGAAGTTCTGCTTGCACCACCAAGGCTTCAGAGCTTGGGGGTACAAGGCTGCCTCACTTGGTACCCATCTACATCCGTCATGAAATGAGTTGCAGTTACAGACCACTGTTTTACAGTAGCTGCCTACACTGGCACACTCTCTATTATGACAAAACAAAAATATACTAAGGAATATGTATTCTGTACTTATTTGTAATTCTTTATTTGCTTAATGTCTCTGTGTATGTTACCTGGATGTGGTGTCCTTTGGATATTTACAGTGGATCACGTATTCAGTTATTCTGTAATGGAGGATAGGATCCCAAGGTAATCAACTGTAAGTCAAGGAACTTAAAGGGAACCATACGTACGAGACAAAAGACAGCGATTAGTCTGTAATGATGTGACAAAAAGCAGAACTGTCATTAACCTATATGGCCAGCAATCTAATCTAATCTAATCTAATCTAATCTAATCTAATCTAATCTAATCTAATCTAATCTAATCTAATCTAATCTAATCTAATCTAATCTAATCTAATCTAATCTAATCTAATCTAATCTAATCTAATCTAATCTAATCTAATCTAATCTAATCACTCCTCAAGGGCCCGTGGTATTCTTGCAGAACTCTTAGTGCACTAAGAGAAAACTTCATTGCTGAAAGGGACAAGGCTCATCTTCTGGCCCTGCAGGGGGCGCTGTTGCACCATGGGTATTGCTTCATGGAGCATAAGGATGGGAGTAAAAGTGCCTCTCTTTCTCTCTGGCGCTCTCTGAGACACACATAGTCACACATGTACACGCATACGTGTTCTAACAAGGTCTTCTTGATTTTCATCCAGAGGTGTCCGGGTGTGACCAATCATTTAATACTATCAAATAAACTAAACACTGATTTAGATTAACAGACAGGTCCGGTTGCCAGACTCACTTTCAACTGCATCTACACCCAAATACAAATCTTCACAGAGCACACGTGCTCAGAGGAACACACACAACTCTTTCTTCTTGCCTTGATAAAGTCAAAAGGAAAATGAGAAGATTTGAATCTATAAACACACAGACACATTCAGAGGAAAGCAGCAGCAGCTCTTTGAGCTAATAGCATCTGCGATGACTGACATCCCTGCTGCTTAGGGATGACACACGCTTGGACTGTAGTTGCCACGGTAACTCCAGAGGCACCTGTGAGTCACCATGCTTATCGCTGTTCATTAACCCCACAAAGCAGAGTGCCGCTGTCGGATTGGTTGTTTGAAGATGAGAAGCATTAATGGAGGTACAGGTGGATGAGGTCAACACAGAGTAGGCCTGCGGGACACAGAATCCTCAAAGCTATTATTATGGATCTGTCGGTGCTCCAAATGAAACAACACAGAAACACTCGTTGTTCTGACCTCAAACAGCTACTCTCCATGAAACAGCTACAGAAGCACATCCTGGATCTTAGTTTTGTCAAGTGAGCTGTAAACTATTTTTGAAAACAGTACAAACACAAATGCGAATAAATTTACCAAATGTGAAGACTTAGATTTACGGTTAAAATTGATTCTTAATAAAAAGCTTTCTTGAGTTAGCAGCTTGGAAACAACTCTCGCAATATAAGATCTTTGCCTCACCAAAGATTCTGGCTTGTTATAAAGGTAAAAGACCACGAACAAATCATAGCATTAAAATTCAATTCAATTTTATTCATATACTGTCTATTACAATACAAGTTGTCTCCGGGATCTTTCCAGAGACCAGAACATGACCCCCTTAACAATTATTACATAAACGGCAGCAGGTAAAAACTCCCCTTTAAGAGGGAAGAACCTGGACCAGGACCTGGATCATGAGGGGGAAGAAACCTGGACCAGGACCTGGATCATAAGGGGGAAGAAACCTGGACCAGGACCTGGATCATGAGGGGGAAGAAACCTGGACCAGGACCTGGATCATGAGGGGGAAGAAACCTGGATCAGGACCTGGATCATGAGGGGGAAGAAACCTGGATCAGGACCTGGATCATAAGGGGGGACCCTCCTGCCGAAGACCACCTGGGTAGAACAGGAAGTAGAGAGAAGAGACACAGACACACCGTCAAAGGTACCAAAGACCAGATCCATCAGTATAATTATCTGTTACCTGGAGAACTGAGAGTTTTCTGTCCATCAGACTGGTACCTGGTTAGTTGGTGGACTACAGAGACCACTATCTAAACAGGTGTAGACAGCAGACACTGAGGTGGTCAGAGGTGGGACTGCAGGTCAGAGGGTGGTACTGCAGGTCAGAGGGGGTGGACTGCAGGTCAGTGGATCATGTTGGTGCCCCCCTGCAGCAGGTCTACAGCAGCAGATCCAGATGAAGCTGTGTTGAAGACCAGCTGCTCCAGTCTGGTCCTGCAGCTGCAGCTGTGACTACTGGTCCTGACACACTAAAGTTTACACCACCTAGATGTTTTACTGAACACAAACGTTGGAAGTTTGGTTTTAAAGGTGGAGGTGGTGTCAGCCTCCTTCACCCAAACTGGAAGTTGGTTCCAGAGTGATGGTTCCTGGTAGTCCTCCCGTCCTCCAGATCTACATCTGGATCTTCTAGGAACTACGAGTAAACCTGCACTCTGAGAACGGAGAACTCTGTTAGGAACGTAACGAACTATCAGGTCTTGCAAATATCGCGGCGCTAGGTCATTTGGAGTTTATACTCAAGTAATCAAATGTTGAATTGGATTCTGAGTTTTACGAGGAGCCGATGGAGGGAAGTGAACTCTGGAGAGACGTGGTCTCTCTTGTTGGTTCCTGTCAGCACTCGCGCTGCTGCATTTTGGATCAGCTGGAGGATCTTCAGAGAATTACTTGGACATCCAGCCAACAACACGTTACAGTAATCTAGTCTAGAAGATACGAACGCATGAATTAGTTTTCCAGCATCACTCTGCGAGAGGATGTTCCTAACACCTTATTGCATTTGAAAGAACTCATCAAACAATCCTTGTATCTTGCATTCCCGTCATGGCTAATTGGTTGGTCGGTCGGCCTGTCGATCAATCGATTGATTGGTCATTTAGTTTTAACCTATGACCTTGTCCCTTGCCCACAGAGATTCCTCCTTGTTCTCTGAATCTTTTTAAGAAATTATAGGCGGTAGAGTGTAGGATCATCAAACTCTTCTCCATTTTCCTGAAATTGTTGCACAATTTTTTGATGCAGTTTTTAGCAGATTGGTGAACCTCTGGCCATCTTTACATCTGAGAGGCTCTCTCAAATACTCAAATACTTTTTACACCTTTTATACCCTTATACACTTGTTGGCAATTGACCAAATTAGTTGTTAAATGGTCTTCCATTTGTTTTTGGTTTGTGCCAGTTACTTTAACAGCCTGTTGTTGCTCCCGTTCCTACTGTTTTAAGATATGTTTCTGCCATCAAATTCAACATGAGTTAACATTTTTCATGAAATGGCAAAATGTTTCAGTTTCAATTGATTTGATGTTTACGTTCTGTTGGGAATACATTATGGGTTCATAAGACTTGAAAATAATTGCATCTTACTTTTATTTACACTTTAAATATCACACAGAAACTGGATCAGCAGGAGGTGTGGGGACAGTGGTGATTATGAGGGGGAGTAAGGTACGAATGAAGGGGTTGTGCTAGTGCAGTTTTTGAATTTGTTTTTTTTTTTTTCATTATGGTATTCATGTTTTTCTAGTCAGTGTTTTCTGTACATTTACTATACTAGTATTTCTGTCTGTCTGTCTGTCTGTCTGTCTGTCTGTCTGTCTGTCTGTCTGTCTGTCTGTCTGTCTGTCTGTCTGTCTGTCTGAATACCAAGGGATGACAAATCTGTTTAGGTTATCAAAAGCAGCACTAAGATCTAAGAGGATGAGAACAGTAAGATCAGAATGTCATTAGTAATTTTAGAAGAGCTGTTTCAGTGCTATTGAAAGGACGGAAGCCAGACTGGAATCACTCAAAAAGCCTGTTATTGCTAAGTTGTTGAAGGTTGATAGGGCCCATCCAGTGCTGAGGAAGGAGTGGATAATGGCCACAATATAAGGGGACAATGAAGGGAAACAGGCCTTGACCAGAACTGTAGGTAGAGGATCAAGCAGGCTGGTTGAAGGTTGGATTTATGGATCAGCTTGGAAACATCAGCCATGGAAGGTAGAGTACAACTAGAGAGTAGGTGATTGGCAGAAGGGAGTAGAGAGTCCATGGTGGGTGCAGCAGCTCTATCAGAAATACACTATATTTGCAAGTATTCACTCATCCATCCAAATAATGGGAGTCAGATGTTCCAGTCACTTCCATGGCCACATGTGTATAAAATCAAGCATTTTGACATGCAGACTGTTTTTACATCTATTTGTGAAAGAACGAGTCGCTCTCAGGAGCTCAGCGAAGTCCCGCCTGGAACTGTGACAGGATGTCACCTGTGCAACAAATCCAGTCCTAAAGTTTCCTGGCTCCTAAATATTCCACAGTCAACAGTCAGCTGTATTATAAGAACATGGAACTGTCCAGAACAGTGTTCAGAGAGCTTCATAGATGGGTTTCCATGGCCGAGCAGCTGCATCCAGGACAAACATCACCAAGTGCAATGCAAAGTGTTGATGCTGCTGTGGAAAACACTGAGCATCGGTGTAAAACACACCACCACTGGAATATCCATCCACAAAGGCTGAGGTGTTCCACTGGAGCCGACCGTAGAGCCAACCATGTCCAGAGTTCTAACAACTCTGAACAGTAAATGTCAAAACAATGAAACAAAACCAGAAACCAGACGGAGAGCAAGAGACGAGCAGCCACACACACGGATCCCAACTTGTTGTTGTTGTTTGTCTAGTGATCCGCTTGAATAGTTTTTCTTTTTCCTAAGGCAGGTTCTCTAACCTTGTGAAATGAAGTAACTAAGTGCCAGACACGATAATGAGCGGATGATTTTTCTGAACCACTACGAGCAGAGTAGCAGTATTTCCTCTGTCCCCTCTACACTCACACAATCACAGGAAACACCTGAGCGTGCTTTAGAAAAGGCAAGGAGACGAGTACGTCTTACAAACTCACGAGAGCAAAGACGTTTTAACTGGCTCACCTAAATAAACATGAGTACAGGCAGCACAAGCAGTCTGTGACCATCGCCTTTCTTTCTTTCTTCTTCTTTCTTTCTTTTCTTTCTTTCTTTCTTTCTTCTTTCTTCTTTCTTTCTTTCTTTCTTCTTTCTTTCTTTCTTTATTTCTTTCTTTCTTTCTTCTTTCTTTCTTTCTTTCTTTCTTATTTTCTTTCTTTCTTTCTTTCTTCTTTCTTTCTTTCTTTCTTTCTTTCTTTCTTTCTTTTCTTTCTTTCTTTCTTTCTTTCTTTCTTTCTTTCTTTCTTTCTTTCTTTCTTTCTTTCTTTCTTTCTTTCTTTCTTTCTTTCTTTCATCTTTAATGTGTTTGGAGAAGAACTTCATGCATCTTTTGCAGAATATTTTGTAACAGTTTTAGTGTCACACTGCAGACAGACATTACAGTTCAATGAAAGTACAGATTGGCGTTGCAGTGTCATCATGTACTAGTTTTAAGAAGTTCTTAACCTGGCAAAGATATTTTGCCTAAAATAATATAATATTGAGTAGATTTATGGAATATAATGTTTATTTCTAGAGGGGCTGTATCCTACAGTCTGTATTATAATTTATTACATGATTCTCATGATGTGTTTGTTTCAACACCTTCAGGATTCAGTACCTCTCCAAACACATTTACAGAGATTAGTTTAGAAACATTATAACAAGCTAATAGTTCTAAATGATTTGTTTATTTACTTATGTTTTGTGAAACTTGCTACCACACCAAACTGAAGAGCCATTGACTCATCTGTGTTCGACAGGCAGGTCTTCTGACAGGTCACTTGTTCTTCGTCTCTGGTCCCCAGGACCCATTTGCTTTTCCCAGGACAGCAGTTGGAGGCAGTTGGTCGAACGCACAGATTGAATGCAAAACCGAGTGAAGAGCAGTTTCAAAACGGCAAAAGGAAAAAGGCGAGTGATACAACAGAGGGCAAGTGTGCAGCAGAGTATTAAATTGTAGTTTACCTCAGTTGGAGCTACCGAGCACCAGATGAAACCAGAGATAGGTGGTTTTAACTTTAAAGCTAATCATAGGCACCTTCATAACCTCATTATGTTAGTTATGCCGTTCTAGATGAATATAATTAAAAATAAATTCATTTAATGGTACTCTGTGTGGCATGAGGAGTGTTGATCCTGGATATTGTCATCTGTGATCATGACAACCGTAAGAAGAAGCTTCTGCCTCTTGTACTGTGATCTGTGAAGCCTCGTCTTTCATTCAACCCAGTCACCATCCATATCTATATGGTCTATAAGGTTTTGTACGTGTCCCTCCATTTAATTCCTGTTTGAATGCTTCTTTATGGGAGGTTGTCCTTTTTGTCTAAAACTTGAACAAGGTTTTCACACAGGCAGTCACCACAGATGGTTCAAGTTAGCAACAGTAACTAAGGAGGACCCCACCGACCAGTAGATCAGCTGAGACTACTGAGCACATCCGATCTTCGTGCACATTTCAAGACATGCACATAAAGAGAATTTATAACTTCAGCCTCTTTACATCCTATATTTCTTCATTTTACCTCCCATCCAGATTACATTTTTTAATAAGTTGAGGATTAGTATTTAGGTCTTGCTGAAGAATGTTTGTTATTCACTTTTATTTTGTTATTGACCTGTGTTTTTCAACTTATGTGACTCTGTTTATGCTCAGTGTCTGCATGGATGAGCAGTGGATGAACTGCAGGTTCTGGTTTCCGACTTGAGCAGAATATGACCCTTAGTTGACCTTCACCTTCAGATGATCAGTTCCAAGTTCATCAATGTTATGTGCCAAAAAAAAAAAGCCAACTAGCTACTGAAATATGTGTTGAATGATGTGGTGTCATGAATCTTTTTCCAGTGTGACAATGTCAGGGGTCAATGGGCTCCAATATATACGCTTCGGTTCAGGGAGCGTTAGACATGATTTTCACACATAGACTGGCCACAGAAGCCAGAACAACTGAACATTGTTCAAGCAAGAAGAACTTATGATTCTTGGGTATGTTCATAAAACTGTGGTTTTCATAACCCTCACTAGCATCTTGCTTAGCCAAACAAACCAAAGCAAATTCTCCAGAGTTGTTGTAAACTACTCCCAGCACTTCCCTCATCTGAAGGTTCTTTGTGGAGTACTAATCCTGCAGCAGTGACATTCCTAATGGCCTTACATTTCTTTCCAGTGTCACACTGAGAGGAACATTTCCCCATGGATGGATTTAATGTTAGTCTCTTCAAAAGCTGGGGAGGCTGACAAGTCAATTATATTTCAAGCCATTGAAGCAGCGATTCTCTATCAGTGATCTGTCAGCTTTGATCTAAGGGCAGGCTGTGCTTGAAAAACAGGCCTGTCTAATGCTCCTGACATCTGGAGCGAACCTCACCACACCTCTGAGCTGTTGTCATTCTAACGCTGTGCTGAGGAAAAAACAGGTAAAGACTTTTTGACCTGCATCATTTGGCAAATTGTATGTCATTTTGTGGAAAATGGGATACTCACACTATGTACAACCACTGCTGGGCTGAGGGAAAAGAGCAGAGTGCAGTCCATTTTTTTCTCAAAATATCTGCCCACATCTGCACTGGAGTTCCTGTCACATGTAGCTATGGCTTACATTTCTGAGTAGGCCTTCCTCATATTAAATCCTACCAGATTTAATTTGACATACATTCACTATTTGGCTCTGTGAGCTAAATTTCCAGGTCTATCACACTGAAGGCACTAACCTAATCATTCACCAACCTATACTAGAATAGAAGCACCATCTTTCCACACAAACCATGTAAAACAACTCCGTTCAACAGAATAGTATGAATTATTCAGCCGTAAGATTTACAAGTCCTGAAGGATTGTTGCATAGTTTTAAATAATGATCTTTTATGTAATTTAAATCATGTTTATGAGAAGAGTAATGGTGTATTTGAGGAGATCTAGAAACAGGAATTAATGCACATGCTGTGTAGGTTCAAATCAGACCCCAATATGTGCTGGTTATGAGCCACTTCAGTGGTCAGTCAACTGCAGCCTTCGACAGAGATTGGTGATGATGTTAGATTGTAGACTGCCACGCGGCAACTAGATGCTGGCCCTAGTGGTACAGTGGTGGGCTTGGTTGTGGAGGACCCAGGTTCAACCAGAAGCCGTGGATGACAAAGGAAGTCCACAGACTCGTGAAGGCTCGGAACGCTGCCTTCAGAGCTGGAGACAAAGTGGGTCTGAAGACAGCTACGACCAACCTGTCCCATGGCATCAGGGAGGCCAAGAGACGGTACTCCAGGAGGATAACCCGCCGTTTCAGCAACAGCAGGGACACACGGAGCCTGTGGCGAGGGATTCAGACCATTACGGACTACAAGCCCCCACCGCAGACCTGTGAGAGCAGCACATCCCTGCTGAATGAGCTGAACACCTTCTTCGCCCGCTTCGAGGCACACAACACCATCGCCGCACTGAAAGCACCACCCCCTCCCGGCACCAGGTGCTGACGCTGTCACCGGACATTGTGAGGAGATCCCTCAGCAGGATCAACGCCCGCAAAGCTCCGGGTCCTGACAACATACCTGGTCGTGTACTGAGAGACTGTGCAGGAGAACTCACGGATGTCTTCACAGACATCTTTAACATGTCACTGAGTCAGGCGGTGGTTCCCACGTGCGTCAAAGCAACCAACATCCGTCCGGTCCCAAAACGGTCATCTCCCTCCTGCTCCAATGACTACCGTCCAGTTGCACTGACTCCCATCATCATGAAGTGCTTTGAACGGCTAGTCCGCACCGCATCCTGACCAGCTGCATCACCGTGTGGTACGGAGCTGCACCGCATCCTGACCAGCTGCATCACCGTGTGGTACGGAGCTGCACCGCATCCTGACCAGCTGCATCACCGTGTGGTACGGAGCTGCACCGCATCCTAACCAGCTGCATCACCGTGTGGTACGGAGCTGCACCGCATCCTAACCAGCTGCATCACCGTGTGGTACGGAGCTGCACCGCATCCTAACCAGCTGCATCACCGTGTGGTACGGATCCTGCACCGCATCCTAACCAGCTGCATCACCGTGTGGTACATGGTCTGACTCCAAAGAACTGGACCGATAAGACGAACACCTGCAGGACCATCACACACTTTAAAAACTGTTGTACACTTAAATCCAATGTCATGCCATAACTTGTTTCTTTTTAATTTGCACTTTGTGTTTAACATGTATTCATTGTGCAGCACCGAGGGTTTGAGAGTAACGTCATTTCGATTCTCTGTATGAACCTCACATGTAGTAGAATTGACAATAAATGTGACTTTGACTTCGACTACATTCAAAAATGTAGTCAAATGTAGTTATGCAGTAATGGAGTGGTGAGTGGTGGCCTAGTGGTTACAGTGGTAACCAAAAAATGAAAAAAAAATGTATGTGTAATTAAAAAAATGAAATCAAGTGAAAGAAAGAAAAATAAAAATGAAATATATCGTGGTATGTTTCTTGCAAGTTTTGCACTTTCCAGATTTTTCTGATCTGACTATTTCATATAGTAGCCTGCATGGGAGCAGAGTAAGCTGGTTAAATCAGTGCTATATTTATTTTTGTCAGAACATAAGGAAGAAACGTTCAGTGTATGTTCACGCTTTTGTAGAAATCTGTCATATGAAACACTGCAGCGTCACGGAGGGACAAGGATGGACGGGTTGTCGGGGAGTTCATAAAAGTCTGTGTGTGTGCCATCAAGTTTTGATTCTCCAGCTGCAGTGCTGGAAGGCTTTGAACACATTGTTCTCTTAATCCAGCAGCAGCGACTGCAAGGACGGACTGAATCAAACAGAAATGCTCAAACACGTCACTAAAACTCGGTTCAGACTGTATTTCTGTCTGTAGGAGAAGGAGAGGTGACTGTGGGTCAGTAATTTTGATCCAATCCAAAGATTTGTGTGATTCAGTTCTCGGCACCAGTAATAATTGCAGCTGTTATGATACTTTTCTGCTGGGAGCTCTCTGCTCCCCCCTGCCATTTCGGTCCAAGGGGAAGGCTGCTTTTCTCATAATTGTTTTCCTACTCTGTGTGAAATTTGACATTTGTTTGAAAGCAGAGAAATTCTAAAGATGATATGCTCTTTCTTATATAAGCCCTATTTATTTTCCCATATGTGCATTTTACTCTACTGTTTGGTTCTTTTACTCTTTTTAAATGGGAACGTCAAGGGTCACTGCTTCAGTCTGGGATTCTTTATGAATACAGCCCCAACATTATTGGTTTGCCTATAAAAGCAGCAGGAGAGCTTGCAGCCCTGCCCATACCCTGTAAGTCATCTGCTTTGACAGCATTCATTCTTCAGTTTGTCCGGTGCTTTAGTCCTAGATCATAAAAACATTTGGTTCAGACATCCCTGATTGTCAGGGAGTCCAAAAGAGAAGATGGAATAAGATTAAAAGAAGCATTTCCTCTGTTGTCAGTAGGCTCCCACATTCAGAGTGAAAGTGTGAAAGAAGCTTTGTCCTAATTTTGTCTTTGTCTGCCTTTGTATCAATCACACTGCTTTTTTTATAGCCCATTGATTCTGTGGATTAAATCAATATAATTGCCTCAAGCAATCTAGAAATGAAAATAACATGCCCCTCACACACTAACTCACAGCAGAATGTGTGCTTCAGAGCACTATCGTACAAATTGGTTTCCTGACTGGAGGTGTGATACTGAGGCTATGTTTTCTATTATCTGCAGGGTAGTGGCGGTTTGTGACGCTTAGCACAGCACTGATTCCAATGAATAAAATAAACCATGTTTCACCAGACTAAAGGCAAATAGCATGTCAGACTTGTAAAACAGCTTCAACTGTACAGCATTTTTAAAAT
>CM026205.1:30150040-30195040 GCA_014839995.1 Xenentodon cancila
GACCTGACCGCGCGGGAAATACTTTATCCAGAGGGTGGCTGCCCATTCACCAACTAATGATGACTTCATTACTGCCGGTTTCTTTATTGTCTGTCATTTGCTATAAGCCACAGAATATACTTGATCACAGTCCATATAGCTGCGACACTTCTTTTTTTTTCCTCAGCATCAAAGCGTACTTAAGACAATTCAAGTCTCTCTATGCAGTTGAGTGTGTAAAGACACGATCTTTGATGGATCGCTCATCTTTGATGAGTCTTTCTTGCTTCAACATGCAATAGGGCAGCAACATTAGAAACATGAAAAGGTGAAACTGAACACGAGAGGCCAAACACACATGCACGTGCACACCCACATGCATATGCCCACATGCACGCACCATCACTTAACTCTACAAGCCTATGAGACTTTCATTTTGTATGCCCATAAACTGCAGGGGTCACGTTGCCTTATCTAACTACTGAGGTAGAAACACAGCACCTCACACACACACACACACACACCACACACACACACCACACAACACACACACACACACACCACACACACACACGAACAAGCTCATGTAAAAGCATGAAGCCAGCAGTCTAATGTTGCACAAGCAACGAAAATAGTCCTGTCATTATGTCACAATTTTCAAAGAGAAGTGCAGATCAAGTCTGACAATTCCAACTTTCATTAGAAGTATGTTTATACTGTCTGTTTGTAGGAATAAAACAGAGAAATAGGTGAAGACTGGTTCTGACTAATCAATTTTCAAACATCATAAATATGGTAATCAAAGGGTAAATGGCTTTTTGCACATCTCTTAAATGGCCAAAATAGCCATCATCTTTGGAGAACATGGCACTGAAAGAAGAAAGCAATGAAAATAACGTAAGACTGTTGAGTCTTACGTTACACACGTGCACACACACACACACACACACCACAAACACACAAACACACACACACCCACACACACACCACACACACATGCACAAAACAAAGACCAGAATAATGCTGTTGTGTGTGGGTGGTCGTGCGTGCGGGTGGTCGGTGTGTGTGGGTGGTCGTGCGTGCGGGTGGTCGTGCGTGCGGTGGTCGTGCGTGGGGTGGTCGTGCGTGCGGTGGTCGTGCGTGCGGGTGGTCGTGCGTGCGGTTAACTTGTGAACAGCCGTTTTCATTGTTGAATGATCCTGACAGGTTGGACACCAGCAGTGGTTTATCTTGTGGTGAGTAATACGCAACTACCTCAGCTGATCGATAATGTTTGATTATTCTTATAGCTTATTCTTTCGTTCATTTCCATTCTTGTCAGTATGTATCTCACGATACACACTGCTTTTAACCCCACTAGTTTTCACTATCCCAGCGATCCCAGTGATTCACCATTGTTGCCAACCCAGGTACTTGAACCTGGGTCCTTGAGGCACAAGCCCACCACTGTAACCACTAGGGTTCATTTATCTTTTCACACACCGCCTCTGCATTTGGGCTTTTTTGTTTCTTAAATAAATAATGACAGTTATTATGTGGCGTATATTTGTTCATATTAGGTTGTCTTGACCTCATTTTTAAGACCTGGTAGGAACCTTAAAAAGAACACAAACAAAAAACATCATCACAATGCCTTGTTATATAAAACCTCAGAAATTAAAGAGGGTGTACTTCCTCTTTCACATGACATGTATATCCAGGACTGCTCCAGCGTATTTTCAGTAACAGTTGGGGAAAACAGGAACAAATTCAAGCTTAAAACTAAGCTTAATTGGAACATCAGTCTTGGCTTGTAGCTGCCACTGCAGCGTCACACTAACGAGCTTACCGAGCGCCTGTCTGACAGCGTTAATCTATCTGGTGTTAACATCCTTCTGTCTCCCGATTGACAGATTTTATATATATATATATATATATATATATATATATATATATATATATATATATATATATATATATATATATATATATAATGTGTTTTACTTTTTACTAGGTTTTTAAGTTTTAAGTGCAGCAGAAAGAAAGATCTCATGAAATTCCATTTGATTCACTTGGAAACCCAAGAAGACTTCAAAAATAGCTGAAAGCCATGTCTTGAAGTCACTTTGACGTGCAGATGAACCTTCATCCCCCTAAAATAAATAAACCGCATCTGAATGGGGCTTCATTTATTTAAAGTATCCTGCATTTTCTGGCAGTTTTTTCTTCATAACATGTCTCATTGGCCTAATTGGCCTTGTTTAGCTCCTTCATGTCTGGATATAAATCTCTATATACCACGTTCTGACTGAAAGCTATGTGAGAAGTGAGGAAGGTTGTTCATGGTGATTACCCCGCTGTGATGGGATTTTAGATGAATTAGCGTGATAAGATGCCCTACAGAGAGTAGGGCATCTTATCACGCTCACTGTTTATTCACAGCACTCAGCTGTTCTTAAGAGACTGAGGGACAAGTGTGAAACTTTAATAACTGATTGTACTCTACATGTCTAACTGGCTTGTAAGAGAATCACAGCATTTAGTAATCAAAAACATAGCTGTTTTTCAAAACTGATCGGAGTACATGAAGCCCAGTAACAAGGAATATCTCAATTAAAATGATGCCTGTGTGCACGTTACCACGCCGAAGCACAGACAGCCAGACCGTCCCAGTGGCTGCTATGGGGGAAAGGTCCCAAGGGAAAGCCTCTCCCGGCAGCTGACACGGCCTCAGCACTCAGCATGTACAGGGAGACAGGGATGGTGGTGCAGGCAGCTGTGCTGGACTGTTTCCTCTAGCTTCTTCACTCATGCGTATTCCTGCATTTATTTCTTTTGTTTGCTGCATAAACATCAGGAAGCAAGCTTGCATTGGCGATGAAAGAAAAAAAAGCTCCTGCACAGTTGCCACTACTGATTAACTACTGCACCCATCATTACAACCTGAACACAACCACAGCCAAAAACCTTCTAATCACACACAACTGCTTTGTCTTATAGTACTACTGGTATTAAGGCAACACAGGCATGACAAATGTCAGAGCAACTTTCAGTTTGACTTATTATGGAGTAATAGATGAAAATAGACAGATGAGACACAAACACGCATAACAAGTAACAAAAATTCAATTCAAATCAATTCAGTTTAAATGTTAATCAAATCGATGACACAGTTCTTAATCAGTTTGTGAGCCTTAAAATTAGTTTTAGATGTACTTTAAATCCTTTAAAGTTTTTTTATATTTATATGTGAGAAGAAAAGAATAACTTTCTCCAAGGAAGAAGTCCTAGTCCTTGAGAGCATCAGGGCGTTCTGACGATTTGAAAACGCACCAAGCTTACGAGTTTGCACTCAAGAAGGCAGCACACCCCAACAATTTTCTGGAAAAATGTGCTACACAAAAGAAAAGCATGAAACAAGCATGGACACAAAATCGGATCCCAAACTTGACAGCCATACAGTAAAAAAGCGAACCCAGCGGGATACCCAGATGGCCACTCAGGAAAGAAACAATACTGACAGCTTAGTCAGTCCCCAGGATGCTTCTGTGTACCTGCAGACGGAGAGACAGACATCCTGCATAGTTATGAAAAAACAAGATGTCTTTAAATGTTTGAAATGTGTAGCAAGGGATGCTGGGCTTTCAGGGATGTCGCTGAAGTCATTGTGGAATGGGAAAAAGGACATGGAAGACGAGGGATGAAGAGGAAAGCCAGAGGAGGGATGGCTCAGGATCCTCTCATGCTCTCCAAACCGCTCAAAAACAAATAAAGTAAAGGAAAAAATCCAGAGGGAATGTCTTTCTCCCTTAAACAGATGGTGACAGTTGCACTGTATTTCTTTGCCTTCTTGAAGTGGATTGAGAATAAGAATGTAAAAGCCAAGTAAAGCTTATTGTTCGACAATGGACAAATAACGCACGGAAGTGTCTGCCGCTTAGGTTACCAGTGTGTGAAGAAAGTTGAATAAAATACTTTGAATGCAGCTGGGTTTTTTCAAACATGACTTATAAATACCTCATTAAAATTGGAAAGTGTGTATCCTTCGTTAATGCGCGACATCAGTACCAGCTGCTTTGAAGATGGTGCCCATGTTTCCAGGACAACTTAAAAACATCTGGTACTAGAAGGTGAGCATCGGCCACAGGTACGCCAGGTTCACATGAAATGATCTGCAGCAAAACTTTCCCATGCAGACAAATTTTGGAGGAAGCAGAATGATGACTGAGTTCAGAGGTAAATAGGTGCGGGAAGTCACCACTGCTGTCCGGTAGTCCACGAAGAATCCCAACCCCTTTAGTTGTTCAGGAAACGGCGCAGATTCAGCCAAGACGAAAGGATGGACCGCATGTGGACCCACAAGTCCCAAATACTCTGAAAGAAGCAGAAGTGCCCAGTTTGTGTCTCCCAATACTAAACTCAGAGACATTGGAGACATTTATTGGAACTGCTGCAACCAAGCAACTGCAATCATCAGCAGACGTTTGACTTCCTGCGTCCAGTGAAAGTGACTTTACAACTGCATTACTGATCATGTCAAATAAGAAGAATAAGACATAAAACCCATCAAAATCCAGTGAGCGCATTTAGAAAATTAAGTTTATATTTTCCACAACTACATATTAAAACTGAACGATGACTTGGTGAGATGACAGAGTCGCTCCATGTCCTGACTGGGCAAACAAGGATTTACAAAAAATAAAAAGGTAACAAAAGTTGATTCCAAACTAAGGACTACTGACAGTTTTGTTCACCAGGTGCAAGCGACCAGATTCTTGTTTGAAACCTGTCGATGTCTGAGCTTGTAGCTCACGTGACTCTTCCTCATTGTCACTGGCGCCTGGAATATTTTAAAAAAGACGCTGGCCCTTGTTCTAGCAGTGTGTTTATAAAGTCACCTCCAAAACAACACACAGAAATATGGTGAAAGACCAGGATGAAAACAAAGTTTCATATAAATCTATTACACAAAGAGCACATCACAGTGTTTACACTAACTTAATTCCATACAAAACGTTTTTTTTCTTTCTGCGTGTAATTTAGTTCATATGAAAAAGGAGGTCCAGTTGGTCCTTCAGTAACAGAATCTTCCAAAAAGTCAAGATGATTCAATATTGTGACAAACACAAATAGCTGTTCGTGTTACAACATCTAACGCTGGGCCGGCGTTTATCCACATTTCACATTCGACACAGAGTATTTGGTTGTAAGACTGCTCCAGTAGTAATTCTAGTAAACCACGTAAACATGTAATTAGACAAGGACGGACTCACAGAACTCTGAAGCAGGGAAGAAGGGCAGGAATCCTAATGTTTAAGCAATCTGTTGTTTACTAACAGGAAATAATGCAGTTGACACAAGTGGAGGAAATGATAAAAACGTCTGTCAGTCTGAGTGTGTCCATGAAAAACACCTGAATAAATGGATGCAAAGCTGCTGCTAACTTGGATGTTTTTGGACGCACATGTGTGTGCTTGGGTTGGTGTGTCGATGGGTGAGTGTGAGGACACGGCAAGATAAGAGAAGGAGATGGAGACATCAGCAGCAAAACGACAAGTCTGACAGAAGTGACAGGGCCTGATTGAAAGCAGTCGCTGACAGCAGAAGATTGGATGACTGCTGTCATTTTCCTGTTTCTGAAACAGGGAGACTTGTCTCCTCTCACTGTATTTCCCATTGTTTGTGTACTTGCTGCTTTCTATTTCTGTTTGGGGAAAACAGCCAGAGACAAGGACACTGAGACAGCTGAGTGAAGATGGGCTGGTCAAGACGGGTGGGCGGACTGTATTGGTGGTTGACGGGGCCTGGCTGTGCACCTGGGACTGGGTTTACGGGTGTCGCCTCCTCCCTGGCTGCCCTGGCTGTTGTGCTGTACCTGGTGACGGTGTCGCTAGGTCTGCCGGCTTGGTTGGCTATTGCATTTATGGATTGGGGGGATGGGAGCGATGCGGCCTGCGCTGGGGACGCCGGGGTGGTTGTTATGCCTGTATGAAGCATTGGCGGTGGTGTGGGATGAGGGGGGAGGTGGCCGGCTCCCGGGATTGGCGCTGGGGCGGAGATTTGGTTTCTACCGCCATCTAGGTTTCCTGGTTGGTGGTGGCCCCATATGGCCCTGCCCGGTGGTGGTGCCGGGTGCCTGGCCTTCGGCTGTTAATAGTTTGTGCTGGGAGAGGGTGTGGGTCCAGGCGGCCGCGGGTCAGGGAGGCCTTCAACTTCCACCTCCGGGAGAGCTTTGCCCGGATTCTGAGGGAGTCAGAGTGGACCATGTTCTCTGCCTCCCTTTTAACCAAGGCAGCCTAAAGTTGTGGATGCAGGGTCTCTGGTCCCTGTTGTGGCAGCAATCCCCAAACCCAGTGGTGGACACCGGAAGTAAGGGATGCCGTCAGGTTGAAGAAGGAGTCCTATGGGACTCGTGACACAGCCGACCGGTACCGGCAGGCCAAGCAAGCCGCAGCTCGGGCAGTCCGGTAAGCAAAAACTCACTGGGAGAATATGGTTGAGGCCATGGAGGAGGACTATAGGTCAGCACCGAAAAGATTCTGGCAAACCGTCCGGCGCCTCAGAAGAGGAAAGCAGTACCCTGCCAACACCGTTTACGGTGCAGGTGTGGAGCTGCTGTCCGCAACTGGGGACATTGTCGGATGGTGGAGGAATACTTTGAGGATCGCCTCAATCCCACCGACATACCTTCTGCTGAGGAAGCAGAGGCTGGGGACTCTTCCATCACCCAAGCCGTAGTCACTGAGGTAGTCCGTAAACTCCTTGGTGGCAAGGCACCGGGGTGGATGAGATTCGCCCTGAGTACCTCAAATTTCTGGATGTATAAGGCTGTCTTGGTTGACATGCATCTGCATCGTTACATGGAGGTCATGAGGACAGTGCCGCTGGAGTGGCAAACTTCAGGAAGAACATTGCGGTTTTCATCCTGGTCGTGGAACACTGGACCAGCTCTATACCCTCCACAGGGTGCTGGAGGGTTTATATGAGTAGGCCCGATCAGTCCACGTGTGCTTTGTGGATCAGGAGAATTTGACTGCATTTGATTGTGACCCTCATGGTATTCTGTGGGGGTGCTCCGTGAGTATGGGGTCCGGGGCCCTCTGTTAAGGGCTGTCGGCAGTAAGTCAGACCGGTTCCTAGTGCATGTTGGACTCCAGCAGGGCTGCCCTTTGACACCGATCCTGTTCATAATTTTTATGGACAGGATTTCTAGGTGTAGCCAGGGCCTGAAGGGTGATATGTTCAAGGCATGTCCCACCGGGAGCAAGCGTATGATTATTATTATTATTATTATTATTATTATTATTATTATTATTATTATTATTATTATTATTATTATTTTATTGTTTTTATTATTATTATTATTATTATTATTATTATTATTATTATATTTGGGTATATGTATGTATTTATGTGCAAAAAGTATGTGTTCACAGATGTGGGCGTGTGTATGTGTGTATATATATATATATATAATATATACACACATATATATATATATATATATATAATATATATATATATATATATATATATATATATATATATACACTATATATATATATATATATATATATATATATATATATTATGACACATATATATATATATATATATATATATATATCTATATTATATCTATATATATATATATATATATATGAGCTGCATGGGTGTATGTATAAACAACGATTGTGACATGTATATGCGAGGTACACGTATATATTGATTTATATGTGCAGTAATCTATAGGTATTGTATATATATTATTAGAATACTTATTCATACATATGTGTGTATATATATTTAAGCACACGTATACATGAATGTATCAATGTATATTTGTATGAATGTATAACTATGTACTTGTGCATATGTACATCATATCTTACATTCATGCATAGCAAGATTCTTAGATGTCAACACATTGATCTTTGTTATATATGTGTGTGTATAAATTATTTATTTATCTAGTTTGTTTCTTTCTTTTCCCTCTTTTTCTCTCTTCTCACAATGTATATGAATATGTATCAGTTAACTGCATATATACAACTTTATCTTGATATTTGTGGATATGCATGAGTATTTAAATACTTCTATGTATATTATTATATATATATGACTTTTTAATACTGCCCCCCAAGACAAAGTGAAGACAGGTTGGTCAAGTTGGGCCGAGTGAAGACGGGCAGGTTTCTGAACATCCCAAAAAGGTTTTTTTTCCCTTTTTGTTTAATACTGCTAACAAATAAGTCTTAAATTTTGCCTTGGTACTAACTTTAGCTGAAAAGTGAATGGATCTGTGTGGGGTTGAATGAATAATTTATTATTATTTTACATTGAATAGCTTGATGGAAGGGCAGGACGCTGCTAAGCAGATACCACATGATTAACAAGAATATACCGTGTGGTCATGGCAACTTATCACCGCTCTCACAGCTGGGATAGTCTCCAGCCTCTGCAGCCCTCATCAGGTGGACGCTTGTACAGAAGATGGATGGATAGAAAATGTAAGCTCGGTGTGTAATTAAAGATATTCTGTGAGGAACAAAATGTGGATTTATTTTTTGCTTCTTTTAATGAGGTGGCTTTGGTTAAAGGAGGTCTTTTGAGGGGAAAATAATCTATATTATAAAATGTGCATGGAGAACTGTTAATCTGGAATTAAATACATAAAAAACCCACACAAGAAAGCAAATAATTTAAGACTGCATTCAGGGGTGCCTCTGCACTTCTGAGTCAGATGCAAACCTGTTCTCCCTTCACGCCCATCATTTTACATTATGGTGCACACTTCAGAGTGAGGCTGGCGGCATGTTGCCAGGGTTGGTCATCATACAAGCATCCCTAGAAGCTTTTTGGTTCCCTTTATGTTTCAGTTATCTTGGGTTTAATATCAAGATAATTTCATAAAACCCACAAAGCATTCAAACGCAGCCATTCCTGCCTGCTTCAACCTGCTCCGTCAGCGAGAAGACACAGGTGCACCACAAGCTGAGGCGACTGAAGGACGGCAGAATAAACAGGAAAAAAAACCAATCCAAACAATAAAAAGTTCCAGTAGCCAAAAGGTTACTGTAATGTGACGTGGTTCTTTGTAAAAATAAAAAATGGTTTAGTCGCGTTTCCGGTGGTTCATTGTGCTCAGCAGTACAAAAAAAGGGGCAAAGGCTGTTTACATGTTTACAGGGGTGATTTAAAAAAACCGACCAACACTCTCTTCCTCACGCCACTATAGGCCTCTTTAAATACCATAAGTCCCCTCCCGTCAGGGCTCAAGGACGCATGGTATTAATAGTCACGGGACTGCGATGTCGCCACCAGATGCCAGACGGCTGATTGGGCGTTTGCCTTGGATTTGAATTCCACAATATCCGCGGAGGACAATAGTAAGATACCAACGATGCCATACTGTTATCCCAGCCAATTTCAGCGTGCACCCCTGACGTTTGAGCAGGTGCTGTAGGTGGAGCTCCGGTGGGTGTGGTTTCCTGTTGTAATGTGCTGGACGGAAGAAGAAGCAACACCCAGGTCTGAATAGTCTTTTAACTTCTTCCTGGGCTTGTTAAGTTCTGGATGTGCTGGTCCAAATTGTTCATGCATGTGCAGAAAACAAATGATAGAAACCAAACAAAACAAGCTAAGCATCATCCCTGTAAACTCTTAGGCCTCCAAGTGCCAACAAAAGATGTCCAATTTATTTTCAATTGTCAAAAACCCACAGACATAAAAAAAATTAAAACAAAATCCACCCAGACCAAAGGTGAAGACCCCTCTCTACATTTACTCTGATGGAACAGGTTTTGCTTGCATTTTCATGTGTTCTAGTGAACAGTCGGAGGTCACTAAAATCAATATTGTCTCGGTGTGTAACTACGCCAAAACCATGTCGGACTCCGTAGTTTTCTCTGGTCCCCTCCCCAATCTGACCGGTGATGACATGTTCAGCCGCATGTTTGTTGCTCCGTCGCTGGTTGTCTCGGTGGTTCAGAAAACGACGTGGCCTTTATTGACAATTGGAAGACGTTTTGGGGAAAGCCTGATCTGCTTAGAAGAGACGGCATTCAATCCACCCGGGATGGTGCAGCTCTTATCTCTAGAATCTGGCTGATATTATTAGATCCTCCCCCTGACAATCCAGGGTCCAGGCCGGGGTGCAGAGCTGCAGTCTTACAACGCTTCTCTGCTTGCTTCTCGAGGACTATCGCCTGCCAATAAAAAGGTAGAAGTAATGATGTAATTGGAGATTCTACTAACGAGGTGCCAAGTAAAATAGATTTAGTATCGATTCCCCGTCCTCCAAATCTTCACCAAGCGCGACGTAATAGAGGCGTTAACCAAAATATCCTTATCAAAATAAAACAAATACGCATTTAGTGCGAACTAAAGACCAAACAATTAGATGCGGATTACTAAATATACGATCTTTAAGCTCCAAGTCTCTATTAGTAAACGATCTAATTACTGAGACCCCGGAGTGACATTTTCTGCCTAACAGAAACGGGCTCCAAGGGGAAGAGTTTGTTAGTTTAAATGAATCGACGCCGCCCGGTTACTTTAATGATCATATTCCTCGAAACACAGGTCGAGTTGGAGGAGTAGCGGCGATCTACGACTCCAGTCTTACAATAAAATCTAAACCTAAATGTGATTATAATACATTTGAAAGTCTCACGCTTAGCTTAAAACTGCCGAGCTGGAAATCAGAGAAGTCAGTCTTGTTGGTGGTAGTTTACCGGCCTCCTGCTGGAGCTTATCTGGAGTTTCTGTTTGAGTTCTCAGATTTCTGATCTAGTTTATTGATCAGTACAGATAAAGTCATCATAGTGGGCGACTTTAACATTCATATGGATGCTGACAACGATGGTCTTAAGTTGGCTTTTGATTCTCTTCTAGAATCGATGGGGATTTTACAAAAAGTTAACGAACCGACGCATTGTCTTGATCTGGTCCTCGTCTACGGTGTAGAACCTTGTTGTGTGAAATTTTCTCAGGTTCGTCGGAGGTAGGCACACAGAAAGCACACACAGACTCTGATGAACAATATATATATATATATTTATTTTACGCAAAGCATAGCATAAGCAATCTATTTGGTTATATAGGCAAAACACACACAAAGAATATAACTTGGATTATATGAATGAAGCATGCATATAGAATATTATACAGGTATTTCACACACTTTCACACACAAAAGAACACTGACTAACCAAAGTGTCTCTCACTTTGGTTAACTACATTTCACGCACACACAAAATCACACTCACTGTGATTCTAGCAGGATCAAATCACTTTGGTTTTCCTATATACATAAACCACATCTACTGTGATGCTAGGACCAGCCTGTGTCCCCCGCAGCGCACAGCCAAAGTCAGTCACTTCAGTTATCATAAATGCATTACTCACACAAACTTCAGTTATCATAAATGCATTATTCTCATGTACTATGATGCTAGGATGAAAGTGTCGTTCACCCCCTGCAGAGCATAGCTCCAAACAACCATAGGAGAAGCGTTCCATCCTTAGCGTTGACACACGGACTGGAGAGCCAAACAGTCCCGGTAAAAGCAGCTTCCAACCTTGCTGGGCGTCCGTACGCGACCCGCAGCTGACTCTGACCCGGACAGAGACTTTCCGTCGCTATATTCTCTCGTACAAGGGCCGTGTGTGAGATGGGGGGGCCAACCCCTCCCCACAGACAGACCCTGCTCTTGGGAACAGATCCTGGCGTACAAAACATGTTTTGTAAACCAGGAACCGTTCTCAGAACATGCTATCAAAACAACAGACTTTTCCCAGCTCTACTCATAAAATAAAAACTTCTCTCAGGCACACAAAAGAAATAACAAGACTATTCTCAGATATAAGCGAACAATTAGAAAAACATCTTACATAATCAATGTTTGGTCAGACCAGGACAACTAACAATAATTCCCCTTACAAACCTGATAATCTGTTAGTGTCACATGTAAACTCCCTCCTATCCGACCACTATTTAATAACGTTTGAATTCAACATTGTCAATGTTACGCATAATAGGAGGAATTACTTTAGCAGGTGTCTATCCGATAAAGCTATCACAAAATTTAGGGAGGGCCATTGCTCTTCATCTTCTTACAGTGGAACATAGTGAAGCAGTTGAGGGCTGTGACCTCGGTTCTACCTCTGCAGATGTTGATTTCCTTGTCGGTAGCACTGCAGATGTGTTGCACTCAGCTTTAGATGCAGTTGCTCCTTTGAGAAAGAGGGTCTCTAACCGTAGGAGCTTAACTCCCTGGTTTAACTCACATATTCCTATGTTAAATCTGCGTAAAATGGAAAGAAAGCGGTTCTCTTGTAGGTCTGTAGATATTTATTGTGCATAGACAGATAGTCCTATAGTGTATGAAAAAGCACTTTGCAAAGCTAGAACAGCCTATTATTCAGTGTTAATAGAGGATAACAAAAATAACCCACGTTTTCTGTTCAGCACTGTAGCCAGGCTGACAAAGAGCCACAACTCTGTTGAGCCGTGCATCCCTGCAGCTCTCAGTAGTGAAGACTTTATGAGCTTCTTTAGCAATAAAATTGTTAGAATTAGAGAGGAAATCAGCCAGGCCCACCCGGCAGTGGCTGTGGGCATTTCTTCAGCTTCGGCAACTCCGTTAGGCTCTGACCTGACTCTGGACTGTTTTGTTCCTGTTGACCTCTCTGAGCTGACCTCAGTCTTCAATAGATCTAAATCGTCCCAACTCGACTACTCAAAAATGTTTTCTCTCTTATTGGTGCAACTATACTGGAACAGATCAACTTGTCCCTGGTCTTAGGATATGTGCCACAGGCTTTTAAAGTTGCAGTAATCAAACCATTACTTAAAAAACCATCTCTTGACCCAGACATTTTATCTAATTATAGACCGATTTCCAACCTTCCATTTATCTCTAAAATTCTGGAAAAGGTCGTTGCAGCAGCTGTGTGAACATTTGTATAGAAATGATCTATTTGAAGTTTTTCAGTCAGGGTTCAGATGCATCATAGCACGAAACAGCACTGGTTCCAGTCTCCAATGACCTTCTTATGGCCTCAGATAATGGATTAGTGTCCATACTGGTTCTGCTGGACCTCAGATATTGGATTAGTGTCAATACCGGTTTTGCTGGACCTCAGTGCTGTTTTGATACCATAGATCACAGCATTGTTACTGGAGAGACTAGAGTATGTTGCTGGGATTAAAGGGACAGATCTAGATTGGTTTATGAGGTTTCTTCCGTACAGACAAGGGTCTGCTTCGGTGTCGTGTCTTCTAGACTAGATTACTGTAACGTGTTGTTGGCTGGATGTCCAAGTAAATCTCTGAACAGCCTCCAGCTGATCCAAAATGTAGCAGCGCGAGTGCTGACAGGAACCAACAAGAGAGACCACATCTCTCCAGTTTTAGCTTCCCTCCATTGGCTCCCCATAAAATTTAGAATCTAATTCAACATTTTATTACTGGCATATAAAGTCCAAAATGGCCTAGCGCCGCGATATTTGCAAGACCTGATAGAACCGTACGTTCCTAATAGAGCTCTCCGTTCTCAGGGTGCAGGTTTACTCGTAGTTCCTAGAAGATCCAAATGTAGATTTGGAGGACGGGTCTTCTGCTACCAGGAACCATCACTCTGGAACCAACTTCCAGTTTGGGTTAAGGAGGCTGATACCACCTCCACCTTTAAAACTAAACTTAAAACATTTCTGTTTAATAAAGCATATAGTTAGTGTACATTTAGTACCTTAATGTGTCAGGCCCAGTAGTCAAAGCTGCAGCTGCAGGACCAGATTAGAGCAGCTCATCTTAAACAGCTTCGGTGTAGATATGCTGTTATAGGCCTCTGCTGCAGGGGGGCACCAACATGATCCACTGAGTGGTGCCCTTCACCTCCTCTGTTTCTCTTTGCCTTCTCTGTCTCTTCTTCACCTCAACCCTCATTTATTAACAGTATCCCATAAACTTAATTGTGGTCCATTGTTCTGGTAGTTTGTTGTGCTTGTCTGGCCCTTCTTTTCCTCTTCTTTGCATGTCCTGCGGACCAGAGCCTCAGGAGCTGCTTGCTGACCTGCAGTTCCACCTCTGACCATCCCAGTGTCTGCCTTCACCTGTCTGTGTGGATGTCTGTTGGATACTTGCTGACATCCCGACCTGCAGTCCTCATCCCCTTGGATCACCGTCTATCCATATATCACCCATATACACAGAAGTCTTATCGGTCTACTGCTGATAGATAATTTTACTATTGTATCCTGTCTTGTACCATTGACGGTGTCTATATGTCTCTATTCGCTCTTTACTTCCTGTTCTACCCGGCTGGTCTTCAGCAGGAGGGTCCCCCCTCATGATCCAGGTCCTGATCCAGGTTTCTTCCCTCTTAAAGGGGAGTTTTTCCTGCCACTGTTGGGTTGAAGGTTTTTCTTCCACTAGGGGAGTTTTTACCTGCTGTTGATTATGTAATAATTGATCGGGGGTCATGTTCTGGTCTCTGGAAAGATCCTGGAGACAACTTGTGTTGTAATAGATGCTGTATAAATAAAAGTTAATTGAATTGAAAACTCTTTCCTTTTTTTTGCAGCAATGTTTTAGTGTCTTTAGTGCAAATGTGAAAATCATTGAGAAGAAGAAAGGTTATTTTGCTATTACTTTATTAGGCAGAATTTGATGAAGGTTTACAAGACTTTGAAGTATGAAGCCATCACTTCAACTGTCTACGTGTTTTAAAGAGTCTTCCCAACAAGATGCCTTTTGTTACCTGTTTTAGGCTGCAACCTTCCAAAGAATTTCTCTTTGTTAAACATTATTCCTAATAATTCCTTATAAGACCATGCTGAATATGTGTACTCTGAACCAAATAATTAAAAAAGACCTTATGTGCATTTATAATGTTTTACTTGAAATCACTGCTGGATGGAAATGCAGCTACTTATTATTGGCTGTTGAATCGGTGCAGTCAGTTCACTTCAGGGTTTTTTTTCCTTCTGGATTTCCCTCTGTAGGTGTTAAACATGAACATTTCTGCTGTTCTTCTTCTGTTTTTTGTTGCTTTAGAGAGCATCACACACTGTGATGACTCTTGGTTGTGTACATTATCAAATTCATGCATCCGTGGGGGGAAAAATTAGGTTTACATGAATAATACTGTAAGCTCTTCCTTTTATAATCATATCTGAGCCTTATGAAAAGTTATAACAATTTCCATGTAAGCCACAAACCGACTCCTTGTTTTATCCAACAGGCAGGTATTTCTGATGGGGGCTGGGGGGTAGATTTGAGCCACGTAGCACTTTGCCTTGCCTAGGTGTACGGCGGTAGAATCGTCAGCAGACGTTTCTTTGCATCCATCCTGTCAGTCAAACGGTCATTTAACCATGAAGTCAAATTAATAACGCAGATAATTCTGTGGAAAAAAGCAACAAATGTTTGTCTCCCGGCGGCGGTGTTTGTGAGTGATGTCCTCTTTCTGTTTCTTTGGTCTATTGTTTGCCTGCATGTTTATCAGATTCCTTTGTCGGACGGCTGACAGGAAGACGAAGATAAATGGGATGCTTTGATTGCTGTTTGTGGTGCTAATGTACTTCAGTCACTCATATGGTCTCTGTGGAAATTGAATTAATGAGCACTCTTGTGCATAGAAGGTGTATTAAAGTTATTACACTGTGTTGAGATAAATAATGTACCGTTTTAGAAGGACTTTATTGTTCTTAAAATAAAATTCCCACCCGCCCACCCTGCTCCCAGGACAGCTGTCAGTGTCTTATGGCTTAGCTTTGTTAGCTGCGGTGAGGAACATAAAGAACATCACAACTACAAAAAGCCTGCATTACGTTTTGAGCACCAGTTATCATCTGCACCATCTGGCTGAGCGGGACAGAGAAAAGAGGTTAAAAATAACAGGTGATTTTGGTGTGTGTCTGCTTCGTTTGTTCGTAGTGGAGCCTGTTAGAAGTTTTGAACCAGCATGTCCCGTCATCCTCTGGCCAAAGAATCATCATACTTACTTACAAATTTCTGTTGCTGTGATGAGAAGAAATGTTCTCTCTGATCTGTGCACAGAATCACCGCTGTGCACAGTTTTGATGTTGGGCTCGTCTATCAGTCTGCTGCAGTTTCATTTATTATCTCACTCCACATTGCCAATTTGGTTTGCTTAATGAGCTGGTAGCTGTTATTCACAGCTCGCCCTAGCAGTCTAATTATGCCAAAGATGATCAATTGATATGTTTGAAAGATGATTTGGAAGGCATGTGGAGGCACTTGGTGTGGAAAATACTGAGAAGAATGATTGATTCAGAGGTCAGTCAGCTGTGACAGGAATACAGCTGTACTGAAGACGTTGTTCTTCTGCAATATGCACCACTGCTCGAGGCTGTCAGGCTCAACTCACAGGTCAAAACTCATCCTTGTAGTCACCACTTTACCCTGAAACCGAAGCAGCCAGATTGAAAATGTTGGAAGAATTAAATGAAACTAAGATACCTGAAAGAACCTGCAATTATTATATATGGAAAAATGCATCTGGTATTTAAACTAAAATATAATGGCTGAAAATGTATGCACTTTAACACATTTACTAAAATCAAATTCAAATTAAAAAAACTAGTGGAACTGGTTCCTTTGTACAACTTTCTAATAATTGTTAAAGTGATTTTTAATGGCAAAATACCGAACTTCCATGAGCGCACCCATTTAAATGTCAACATTTGAAGCTTCTCTCACTGATTTGAATAATTCAGGAGTTAGGTACTTAACGAAAATCAGTTCACTGAAAATGATTCTGAGTTTAAATTCGCCTCCACATCTCAGCCCTGTTGAGGGTCACCAGGGTCTGCTGGAGGCTGTCCCGACTCACTGGGCAAAACACACAGCAGCCACCCAAATATTGTCCCCCAGTGGTGCTTTTGTACCACGCCTTAATGTGCCAGACTACTGAAATAGTTAAAACTGGCACAAAAAAGCCCATATGTGAAACATTTGAATGATTTCTCAGAGTCAAAGATCTTTAGTCAATTGGAGCCAGTAGCAACAGCCGTCCCCACAATCATCTCTGAAGACCCCCGCAAGTATTTGAGGAGTGCATTGAAACCTTGTCTCGAACTTTTTCAACACTCAAAGTGTTCAAGCAGTTATTTCTATTCATTAATCTATTATCTATACCCTTTAATTCAATGCAGGACCACAAGTGTCACTTTAGTCTATTTATAATTTAATTTCATTCTAATTAAATCAAATTGATTATAATCCATCCTATTTCTAAAGCAGCTTTTCCAAACTCATACTATTACAGTACACACATATTTACATAAACATCTACATGTATAAATACACTGAATGTACAGTTTGAGTCAATCCCACATCCTAAGGTGACAGTGGAGAAGACATCTAGTCCAAAGACTCCCACAGAACCAGGTTCATGAAGGAGAGCCTTAATTACCGACAGGTAGGAGACAGGTAAGAGAGAACCGAGATTGGTAAATAAGATTTCTACAATAACAACCACAAGAAAAAGACATAGTTCCAGTGTCCTGCCATGCAGCATGTACTTAATGTTTGCTTTATTATCTCCCACATTTAGTCATTTCATTGTTTAAAATCCCTAATGCAGTGTTATATGAAACATGACATCTTGCCATACATTTTAAAAGGAGAAAAAGAGAAAAATTATGAGTATGTTGTTGTTACAGGTCTCCTTGATCTTTGAATTAATGAGCCCTCAAAGGAGTTGAGATCTTACACAGAGGAGGAGTGGCTGTAGGTCCTGAGTGCCGTTTTTCTTTGATGTTTGAGTCCCGACTCCGAACTCATTACTGTTGAGGGGTGGACCACATCGTGTTAGTGAGAGCCCCATGATTACCAGTCAACTACGTGAAGCCCTAAAATAGCCATGAAACTATTTATCCAGTGTCCTTCTAGCTGGAGACCTGATGATGCAGAATGAGCTGATCAGCTGATGAGTGTCAACCATCAGTCAGAAGTTAAGCATCTGATTGGTGTCAAGAGCACAAGGATTTGAACATCTCCTAGGATATCTGCAGTTATGATAAACAGTTCAACAAACTGTCACCACACGTGTCAAAACTCTTCTGTCATCCTTTTAGTTCCACCAGCTTGTGGTGTTTGCACAGAGAGGTGCGACCCATATTTACAGGGAAGGTGTATCATTTACCTTGGCGGGTACCCCGCGTTTAACGTGTTCATCTAGCGTTTAACATGTCCCTTTTACACTGACTGATGCGGCGTGGCGTGTCGAGCTGGCCCCGCCCATAACTCTCCTCCGAGGGTTCACTTAACCGCAGGTCAGGTCTAATGTAAATGGAACCATCAGGTAGCAGCTCGTGGGTGGGATTTGTTGATTACCTGAGTACAACCCACCAGGGGAGTTTTGAAAAGAAATATTTATCATTATTATTTTATAAAATGAGGAAACAGCTGATGAGAGTAACAGAAGCAGGACATCACACATAGGGTCTATATTTGCAAGATCCGGCGTATGTCCGGAACCATAAAGGATGATCCAATGTTTGAACAACGGGCCACAAAAATGACAAATTGTGTCATTCATTCATTCTCATTTTGAAAATGAATTACTTGTCTTATGGTGTATTTCATCCTGCTGGTGAGGAGATAATACGTCATTCTACACGTCCACACATCTTACGTTATGTTATGACAGCTTCAACTCTTCTGGGAAGACTGTCCACAAGGTTCAGGAGTGTGTTTATGGGAATCTTTGACCATTCTTCCAGACGGACATTTGTGAGGTCACACTGATGTTGGACCAGAAGGTCTGGCTCTCAGTCTTCATCCCAAAGGGGTTCTGTCAGGTTGAGGTCAGGACCTTGTGCAAGCCAGTCACGTGCATCACAATTTGTGAGCTGTGACACAATGCAGAGACCCAGGAAACAATTTTCAAATTCATGGTGCTGGTGAAGCCACAGCTGGAAAACATCCATTAATAAATTAAAGAGGACTTACTGGAACAGTCAGAAAGTTGCAACATCTTCCTTCTCAGTTAGACACATTTCCGAGAGCAAGACTAACTCTGATTGTTTCCTCCAGATTTTTTCTCTCAGAGAGAGAACCCATCCAAGCCCATCCAAGCACACAAGAACTGGAGTCCCTAGTCACTCCTCTCTTCTGTGCAGGTCTGCACCAGAAGGGAGGGGCCAAGCCTCCGCTCAGCTCAGCGCGCATGAAACACGTCCTTTATAAGTAAATGCACTGGTGGACTGCTTAGGACACAAGTGATTACACCAGTGAATGACGTAAACCTAACTTTGCAAAGACAAAAAAAATCATTTTTCTTAAAAGTGCACAAGAATTCCCTATGTAATATTAGTTCATCTGTGTACGCTGGGATGCCACCAGCTCTCTCCTTTCATGAGCAGCACTGCATATTATGAACTGTGGTAACAACATACATAAGTATTAAAGGCCAACCTTCAAGTTATACACCACTTCATATATACTATCTATATACAGCAGAGTGACTACTTTTCCCCCTTTAAATAGGCAAGACATCTGTAACGCTTTTTGAAAAAGATACCCTTGTATCTGACCATTGTGGGTTTGTCTGTCTTTAATGGGATGGTACCAATACATGTGACAGAGTGTGTGTATGCGTATTTATATATAAAATCTGAAACCCCAGCCCATTTTTCACATTACTGAATATGCATGTTATGCACTCTAAGTAGCAATTTTTCACACACAAATGACTATTTGCGGAAAAGTATATTTTCAAAGGACATCATGAGAGGAGCTGCGCAGGTATACTGAAAATATTTATACATTAAAATGTTTTTGAGGCTTATGCAGTGATAATGTCTTATAGAGAGCTTACTTCTGATCCGGAGTTGATGTCAGTTATAAGTGAGACACAGGGTTTTGAAGGTTATCAACTAAGGATCCTCCTGGTAATCTGGCGCCTTATGCACAAATCACATGGGCTCTTTTAACCAGGACTAAACAGAGGGAGGTTTAAAGGTCCTCTTCTTTATTGAATTCAATTTTCCATTTGCACCATATGTACTCAAGTGACAACATGCTCCTGTTCACACAGACACCCACATGCACAAAATGCTCAATATTGATCCATATATAAGGTGCAGCGCATTATAAAGCACACTGTCGGCTTTTGAGAAAATTGATGGCTTTTAGGTGCGCCTTATAGTGCGGAAAAGACGGTACTTTGTACGCAATACTTTGTATTGCATATTTTGTAGAGGCATACTAGAAATGGCTTTTTCAACTTGCAGTATTATTACATTGGAAACTTACCTAATACCAGCTAATGTCTAAGCAAGTCCCAACAAAGGGGGTCCTAATGGTTCAAGAATCTCTGAAGTGTTCACTTTTGAATATGCAGTTACAAAAATTCTTTTAAAGAAAAGGCCTCTAAGACCATACATCAAATGCATGGATGATATCATACTGAATCAATTTTCTGCTCAAATGTTTTTCAGAGTAACAGCAGGGACTAATGGTGCTGCAGGAATGACCGCTGAGTGCCCGAAGATTTCTCTATAAACGTGTGGAGTGAGACTTTCTGTCCCGGCCCAACAGCAGGGCTGTGGAAGAATGTTGTGGGGTTTCAAGGATGCTCCTGCGGCGCCTAGAGAGAACAGCTGCAGATTATGAAACATAACCAAACAGGGATGTAGCTTCTCCTCTGTTTAAGCAATCATTTACATTTATTATATATACACATGTTTCCTGCTGAAATAGATTTTCATTTAATTTACAGTGCTCAACTGGAAGTAGTCTGCATCTTTCTAACCTTACATGGGCTCTATGCAATGTTTTTTTTAATTTGGTCGTTCACACAAGCGGTCCCGATTGGGCACGAGGAGAACATGCAAACTTCCCTCCACACACAGGTGAATCCAATTATGAGAAAGAGTATTTAAGGGGGACAATTGTAAGTTTCCCTCCTCTTTGAATGAGGAGTACAACATGGGGTCTCAAAACAACTCTCAAATAAGTTGAAAACAAAGATTTTGCACCATCATGTTTTAGGGGAAGGATACAGAAAGCTGTCTGAGATTCCAGCTGTCTGTTTCCACAGTCAAGAACATGTTGAGGAACTGGAAGACCACAGGCACAGTTCAAGTTATGGCTCCAAGTGGCAGGCCGAGAAAGATCTGGGATCATCAGAAGCGACGACTGGTGAGAACAGTCAGAGTGGACCCGCAGACCAGCACAAAAAGACCTTTAACATCCTCTTGCTGCAGACGGAGTCAACTATTCGACACACATTAAACAAGCAGATGCTGTATGTGAGAGCGATGCAGAGGAAGCCTTTTCACAGCACAAACGGAGTAGCGTGAGGGATGCTAAAGCACATTTGGACAAGCCAGCTTCATTTTAGAATAAGGTGCTGTGGACTGATGAAACCAAAACTGAGTTATTTTGGCATAACAAGGGGCGTGTGCATGGAGGAACAAGATCACAGCATTCAGAGGAAAAACACCTGTGACCTACAGTAAAACATGGTGGTGGTTCCATCATGCTGCGGGGCCGTGTGGCCAGTGGGGGACTGGGAATCTTGTCAAGGTTGAGGGATGCATGGACTCCAGTCAACACCAGCAGATTCTGGAGACCAGCGACCAAGGAACAGAGACAAGCTGAAGCCGCTCCGGGGCTGGATCTTCCAACAAGACGACGACCCTAAACACTGCTCAAAGTCTACTACGGCATTCCTGCAGAGGAGCAAATACCACGTTCTGGAGGGGCCGTCTCAGTCCCCAGACCTGAATATGACTGAAAATCTGCTGTGAGTTACAGAGAGCTGTCCAGGCTCGTACGTCATCAAGCCTGAAATTTAAATATAACTTTAAAGGCAACATTTTCAGGTGTACAGGTACGTTTTAAGGTATATAGGTGACATTTTCAGGTTTAAAGGACATTTTCAGGTTTACAGGTACATTTTCATGTTTTAAAGGTGACATTTACAACTTTACAGGTACTGTTTCAGGTTTAAAGGCGACATTTTTAGGTTCACAGGTACTTTTTCTGGTTTAAAGGTACTTTTCAGGTATACAGGTACTTTTCAGGTATACAGGTACTTTTTCAGGTTTATAAGCGACATTTTCAGGTTTGCAGGTACTTTTTTAGATTTTAAAGACATTTTCAAGTTTACAGGTACATTTTCAGGTTTACAGGAACGTTTTTTAGATTTTAAAAGACATTTTCAGGTTTACAGGTACTTTTTCAGGTTTAAAGGTGACATTTTCAGTTATACAGGTACTTTTTCAGGTTTACAGGTACTTTTTCAGGTTTACAGGTACTTTTTCAGGTTTAAAGGACATTTTCAGGTTTAAAGGTGACATTTTCAGTTATACAGATACATTTTCAACTTTAAAGGTGACTTTTTCAGGTTTACAGGTACTTTTTCAGGTTTACAGGTAATGTTTCATGTTTAAAGGACATTTTAAGGTTTACAGGTACTTTTAAAGGTTTATAGGCAACATTTTAAGGTTTACAGGTACTTTTAAAGGTTTATAGGCAACATTTTAAGGTTTACTGGTACTTTTTCTGGTTTAATGGCAACATTTTCAGGTTTACAAGTACTTTTTCAGGTTTACAGGTACTTTTTCATGTTTAAAAGACATTTTAAGGTTTACAGGTACTTTTTCAGGTTTTAAAGGTGACATTTACAACTTTACAGGTACTGTTTCAGGTTTAAAGGCGACATTTTTAGGTTCACAGGTACTTTTTCTGGTTTAAAGGTACTTTTCAGGTATACAGGTACTTTTCAGGTATACAGGTACTTTTTCAGGTTTATAAGCGACATTTTCAGGTTTGCAGGTACTTTTTTAGATTTTAAAGACATTTTCAAGTTTACAGGTACTTTTTCAGGTTTTAAGGACATTTTAAGGTTTACAGGTACTTTTTCAGGTTTAAAGGTGACATTTTCAGTTATACAGGTACTTTTTCAGGTTTACAGGTACTTTTTCAGGTTTACAGGTACTTTTTCAGGTTTACAGGTACTTTTTCAGGTTTAAAGGACATTTTCAGGTTTAAAGGTGACATTTTCAGTTATACAGATACATTTTCAACTTTAAAGGTGACATTTTCAGGTTTACAGGTACTTTTTCAAGTTTACAGGTACTTTTTCAGGTTTACAGGTAATTTTTCATGTTTAAAGGACATTTTAAGGTTTACAGGTACTTTTAAAGGTTTATAGGCAACATTTTAAGGTTTACAGGTACTTTTAAAGGTTTATAGGCAACATTTTAAGGTTTACTGGTACTTTTTCTGGTTTAATGGCAACATTTTCAGGTTTACAAGTACTTTTTCAGGTTTACAGGTACTTTTTCATGTTTAAAAGACATTTTAAGGTTTACAGGTACTTTTTCAGGTTTTAAAGGTGACATTTACAACTTTACAGGTACTGTTTCAGGTTTAAAGGCGACATTTTTAGGTTCACAGGTACTTTTTCTGGTTTAAAGGTACTTTTCAGGTTTACAGGTACTTTTTCATGTTTAAAGGACATTTTAAGGTTTACAGGTACTTTTTAGGGTTTATAGGCAACATTTTCAGGTTTACTGGTACTTTTTCTGGTTTAATGGCAACATTTTATGGTTTACAGGTAGTTTTTAAGGTTATAAGCAACATTTTAAGGTTTACAGCTACTTTTTAAGGTTTATAGGCAACATTTTAAAGTTTACAGGTACTTTTTCAGGTTTACAGGTACTTTTTCAGGTTTACAGGTACTTTTTCAGGTTTAAAGGTGACATTTTCAGTTATACAGATACATTTTCAACTTTAAAGGTGACATTTTCAGGTTTACAGGTACTTTTTCAGGTTTACAGGTACTTTTTCAGGTTTACAGGTACTTTTTCATGTTTAAAGGACATTTTAAGGTTTACAGGTACTTTTAAAGGTTTATAGGCAACATTTTAAGGTTTACAGGTACTTTTAAAGGTTTAATGGCGACATTTTAAGGTTTACAGGTACTTTTAAAGGTTTATAGGCAACATTTTAAGGTTTACTGGTACTTTTTCTGGTTTAATGGCAACATTTTAAGGTTTACAGGTACTTTTAAAAGTTTAATGGCAACATTTTCAGGTTTACTGGTACTTTTTCTGGTTTAATGGCAACATTTTCAGGTTTACAAGTACTTTTTCAGGTTTACAGGTACTTTTTCATGTTTAAAAGACATTTTAAGGTTTACAGGTACTTTTTCAAGTTTACAAGTACTTTTTCAGGTTTACAGGTACTTTTTCATGTTTAAAGGACATTTTCAGGTTTAAAGGTGACATTTTCAGTTATACAGATACATTTTCAACTTTAAAGGTGACATTTTCAGGTGTACAGGTACTTTTTCAGGTTTACAGGTACTTTTTCAGGTTTACAGGTACTTTTTCAGGTTTACAGGTACTTTTTCATGTTTAAAGGACATTTTAAGGTTTACAGGTACTTTTAAAGGTTTATAGGCAACATCTTAAGGTTTACAGGTACTTTTAAAGGTTTAATGGCAACATTTTCAGGTTTACTGGTACTTTTTCTGGTTTTAATGGCAACATTTTCAGGTTTACAAGTACTTTTTCAGGTTTACAGGTACTTTTTCATGTTTAAAAGACATTTTAAGGTTTACAGGTACTTTTTCAGGTTTACAAGTACTTTTTCAGGTTTACAGGTACTTTTTCATGTTTAAAGGACATTTTCAGGTTTACAGGTACTTTTTCATGTTTAAAGGACATTTTCAGGTTTACAGGTACTTTTTCATGTTTAAAGGACATTTTAAGGTTTACAGGTACTTTTTAGGGTTTATAGGCAACATTTTCAGGTTTACTGGTACTTTTTCTGGTTTAATGGCGACATTTTATGGTTTACAGGTAGTTTTTAAGGCTATAAGCAACATTTTATGGTTTACAGCTACTTTTTAAGGTTTATAGGCAACATTTTAAAGTTTACAGGTACTTTTTAAGGTTTACAGGTACTTTTTAAGGTTTACAGGTACATTTTCAGGGTTAAAGCTACTTTTTCAGGATTAAATGCGACATTTTTTAGGTTTACAGGTACTTTTTCAGGTTTATACGCGACGTTTGCCGCATAATGTCTTTGAACCGGTTTCTGTCCATAATTTTTGATTTCCTATTTTCGCCAAACAGTGGCAGGAAAATCTCCCCTTTAAGAGGGAAGAAACCTGGATCAGGACCTGGCTCATGAGGGGGGACCCTCCTGCCGAAGGCCAGCCGGGTAGAGCAAGTAATAAGAAAGAATAGAGACATAGAGACACCGTCAAAGGTACAAGACAGGATACATTAGTAACTATCATCAGTAGTCCAATTAGACTTCTGTGTATATGGGTGATATATGGATAGACGGTGATCCAAGGGGATGAGGACTGCAGGTCGGGATGTCAGCAAGTATCCAACAGACATCCATACAGACAGGTGGAGGCAGACACTGGGATGGTCAGAGGTGGAACTGCAGGTCAGCAAGCAGCTCCTGAGGTTCTGGTCTGCAGGACATGCAAAGAAGAGGAAAAGAAGGACCAGACTAGCACAAAAAACTACCAGAACAATGGACCACAATTAAGTTTATGGGATACTGTTAATAAATGAGGGTTGAGGTGAAGAAGAGACAGAGAAGGCAAAGAGAAACAGAGAAGGTGAAAGGCACCACTCAGTGGATCATGTTGGTGCCCCCCTGCAGCAGAGGCCTATAGCAGCATATCTACACCGAAGCTGTTTAAGATGAGCTGCTCTAATCTGGTCCTGTAGCTGCAGCTTTGACTACTGGTCCTGACACATTAAGGTACTAAATGTACACTAACTATATGCTTTACTAAACAGAAATGTTTTAAGTTTAGTTTTAAAGGTGGAGGTGGTGTCAGCCTCCTTCACCCAAACTGGAAGTTGGTTCCAGAGTGATGGTTCCTGATAGCAGAAGACCCGTCCTCCAAATCTACATCTGGATCTTCTAGGAACTACGAGTAAACCTGCACCCTGAGAATGGAGAGCTCTATTAGGAACGTACGGTTCTATCAGGTCTTGCAAATATCGCGGCGCTAGGCCATTTTGGACTTTATATGCCAGTAATAAAATTTTGAACATTCTTACTTCCTGCTCTACCCGGCTGGCCTTCGGCAGGAGGGTCCCCCCTCATGATCCAGGTCCTGGTCCAGGTTTCTTCCCCCTCATGATCCAGGTCCTGATCCAGGTTTCTTCCCTCTTAAAGGGGAGTTTTTCCTGCCACTGTTTGGTTTAAGGTTTTTCTTCCACTAGGGAAGTTTTTACCTGCTGTTGTTTATGTAATAATTGATCGGGGGTCATGTTCTGGGTCTCTGGAAAGATCCTGGAGACAACTTGTGTTGTAATAGATGCTATATAAATAAAATTGAATTGAATTGAATTGAATTGAATTGAAATTTGCATCATCATTATCAGAGTCAAGACCCAAAATCAGATACATTTGTGCCACACGGTCTTCCACGGGTGAGATGGCTGTGGTCATCAGTCGGTTCAGCAGTGCACGCAGACATCGGGATGCAACAACAACCACACAATGTCAGAAATGCTGAAAATACAGCGATGGATACTAGTACAGAAGATACCAAGGTTCGGTACTCGCCACATGCATCCAGTCCCACATGGAGGTGTCAAACACCAGAGCCCATACAGGAGACCAGCTAATGAAAAATACATTTCTATGGAGATTTTCTTGAGCTCCATAAACATTAAAAGACAGGTGGTTGTTGGAGGTCGTCATGTCGCCGTGAGTCGGCTAACACGTTTGACAAAGTTGGCTTGTGACCGAGGGCGCTCCCTACATAAAACAGCAGCAGCAAATGACTACGCTAAGACACTAAATTAGCCCTCATAAATAGAAATTGATTATTGTAAGAATTACTGTTGCATTTAGATTTGTTTTAAGAATACTGTATTTTCAGAACTGTCTTTTATTATTGTAGACTTAAACTTTGAAGACAGGCTACCAAAACCATTTTGTTGTCACTTCACACCAGGTGCACAGAAACAGTCATTTGTAGGCTTTCTGAAGGTTAGTGGTGTGTTGGAGCTGTGTAAATGCTGGGTCTGAACATAAGGACAGTAGAGCTGACAGACGAGGAAGAGCAAGATCGACACAGCACAGGTTTGGTGTGTGCACGTGTGGAGCGTGAAGCAATAAAGCAGGACTGAGAGCAGTCGAGTTATTTACTGAAATGAAACGAGGCCGTCTTTGAGAGCTGGTCCCAGAAAGTGACCAAGGAAACATTTCCACGGGCCTGTTATTTGATTTAGATGTCACTACGGCTGGATGTAATCTCATCACTTTGATTCATCACTCCATGCTCTTTTCACTTTATGAAACCTACACCTACGTTTTACTTTTCTTCACTTATCCTCTCATTATCATTAGCTTTCTATTTGTGGGATTTTCTCTTTATTTCAGAAGAGTCAGAACTTTTTCTGAGAAAGCAGAGTGGGCGGATGTACACGTCAGCGTGTGTGAAGCTGTGTGTCATGGACTTTGAATCACAGTGCAGTCTAAAATAGACACTGTGATTAAAACCGCCAGAAGGAAAGGGAAAAGGAACAAGTACTGCTGTTTTCCTCAAATAAAAGCAACGCTGCGTTATTGAAATAAGCTTCCTTGTGTCAAAATGTTTTCCTTCATAGCCATGACCTGATCAGACACACACTGGTCCTGCGCATCTGTTAATGTTTAATAAATGAAATAAATAAAAGCAAGGGAAATAAAGTAGATCCCATTTTCCTAAAATAGGTGTATGTTTGTAAAAATGATTCCTTTTCACATACTGTCAATCATTTAAAAGGAAACGGCATGTAGCTAGGCAACACAACCTGTTCAGGAGGGTGAGACCTCACATCTGCAGTCTCCAGTGAAACGGCATCTGTCACTGACGTTCACTTCACACAGATGTGATAAAGGTGTGAAAATAATTAAATGGAACAAAACGCTATTCACCACGTCTTGTTTATCGTTCTACATTCACGCTGGTTGTTTTATTTTATTTTGACATTGTCTATTCTGTTTATATTCCTTGATTTTGCCATTTCCCGAACATAGCAGTCATGTTCCAACCCAGTTAAACAAGCAGTTTCTGGCTCCATAGCGGCCCCAGTCCTCGGTCTCCAGTCACGAGCCAATCAGAAAAGCCCTCCCGTCAAGCTTTCAGAAGAAGCACTTTACCTTAAAAATCATATCTATTCCAAATTTCTCTTTTTGTCACACGGTTTTTTTGTTTTTTCTCCCCCCCCAAAAGCAGAGTGTGAGACAGGCAACTAGAGACTGCCAATGTCTTTTATCTCCTGAAACAAGTGACAAGACTGGCAGCTATGTTGTTTGTAGCATGCAGACAGGTAAGGAAGACTCGGAGGCACCGGGGAAGCCAACTTTACACACTCACGGCCACAAAAGCCCTATGATGGACAAAAATGTGGCCTGGATGTTGCCAGGCAGGGACCTGGAAACCATTCCCTAAGGAACACAAACAGGGAATAGACAGGAAAAACAGGCTGTTTCAGAACCTTGGACAGCTCTTAGCACTCCTCATACATAGTCTACTACATTTTGACATGTCTGTACCCAATAGTGGTATAGTATGCTGCTTTGAAAATGGCCATAGACGCATGAGGACAACAGGCAGGGACACAGGATGAGGTCCAGTGCTGCTGATAACAGAGGCTGCCACATTACGACCTCCATGCAGATTTGTGCCTACTCGCTCAGTCAGTGTGGCTATGGGAGATTTAAGGAGCTTCTTGCTTAAGCCAAACCCAATAAGGCTGCAAGCACAGATATGAAATGTCCCAGATCAGTATCTAACAGACAGCACCTCTCTGAGGTGCTGGTTGCCATTTTTAACATTTCTCTGTAAAAGACTTTGGTACGTACATTACACCATCAGCAGCGGCAGGCCGACATGCCTGGGCAGTGATTCCAGTAGTTATGCAGTGCTCTGAGTCGTTTCATGGCCCACATGGAGAAAAGCATCAATGACAACGCGGACCCTCATCAATACACAAACTGGAAGAACCACACCTCTGATGATGCAATATATCTTTGCATTTGGGTTTGGTGGTTTCTAACCAACAGGCTACAGGATACACAACATCTCCTCTCCCACCATCCTCGCTGGCTCCCCTCAGGGATGCTTTCTGAGCCGCTGCTGCACAGCCTGCTGACTTATCACCACACAGCTCTGCTCAATACGTGCACATATTGTCAAGATATCAAGGAGACGCAGGAGTGGTGGGACTGAGTCAGAGAACGTGTGGAAGGGACATAAAGGAGAACTTACACTCACAAACTCTGCACCTAAAAACTAGTCATAGTCACTCTCTGCCTTCTCGATTGTTGGATTTGGAATATATATATATATATATATATAAACTCTTAGGGTCCTGTCCTTTTTGATGGGACCTTAGTAAAAAATGTTGTTTTTGTACAGAAGAACAAAGTCTCATGGGTCTTTATTTTTTTATTTATTTGTGTTTCTATTGTTCATTTTTTAAATGCTTTCACACAAACATTCTTTAACAAAACATAATGTTATTGTGCATGATGATGTGATTTAGTACAAACCTCATTTGAAAGATCTCTGACTGTAAATAGGTGCAGTTTAGTCTCTCTCCTTTGTAAGAGAGAATGCACAGCTACATAAAAGCATGAGCTAATGGGAAGGAAACAGACCTGTAGAGGCTTTAAGACCATCGGTACATATCAAATATCCACTAAAACCTCACTAAAGTGAGGCTCTAAGTTAATGTAGCAACATCTTGTTCTAGCAAAGAGTGTGACGTCATAAGGGTTGTTCTTGTTTAGGAGTCCTACACCGACAAAACTGATCTTGACCAATTCAGTTCAGTTTCCACCAACTCTAGTTCATTAATCCACAAAGGAATGATATAAAAAAGGAAAGCACACAGATGCAAAGTGATGGAATGGCCCACATGGTCCACGTGGAGGATGCATCAAGGACAGCGCAGACCCTCATCAGTACACTTGCTGGAGGAACCGCACCACTGATCCGTGGTTCTCTGGTGTTCTCACCTAGAGAACAGGGCTCTGTGGCACTGCAACCAGTGATGCAGTAAAGAAAAAAAGTATTTGACAGAGTCAACAAAAAGGGAACGTTTATGCACTTTGGGACTCCATATAAAGATCATTTTAGCTCATTAGCTGCACTGTAACATCCCCTGTCAGTCAAACGTCATGGTTTGTGAGAGGTGTGTCAACGAGGAGGATGTGGAAGGATGTTTTTTTGAATCAGTTGTGGTTTCCACTGCTTTTCACTTTTCTTTTAGTGTGTACAGACCCTTTTCCACAGTCTAGCTCAACAAACGGTTATGGGCAACACAATTTAAATACAAGCTGCTGGCTCCAATATGATATAATCTGAGCAGCAGCTGTTATGCAAGGTCCCACGGAGTGAACGAAATGTGTCAGAGGATTGACTCATGCACCCTCTCCGGTTTATATGGAAATGAGTGTTTTATGCAACAGAGCAGAAAAAATAAACAATGGAAGCATAAAAGCCGATGCAAGTGAAGATGCCAAATACTGGAAACCAATACTGTGCTAATGTCTTTACAATCACTGCGGCAGCTTGCACATTGACAGGCAGAAACCAACGAAAAATCCTTAGATCGTTTTTTTTTTTAGCCCTTGTTTGCACATATATTAATGGTTGATACCAAGTTGGTAGGACCTGAAAGTTATAAATATATATGCATTTTAATCTGTAATCGAGCGTTTTTTTTTTTTTTTTTTTATGTGCACATAGGTGTGTGCAAGTGTGCATCTTTCACCAGCCCTTATGACAGTGTCATTATTTTTTATTGATCCCTGAGTAAGAAGAAGAAAAAAGAAAAAAAAGAGAGAAAAACAAAACAAAAAAAAAATTCTGCCAAGGAGGGCTAAAATCACAGAGTGTGGAGTGTGAAAAGACTAGAAATGGAAAGAGCAAGAAAGAGTGACGAGACAGTGGTGGTGGAATAAAACTACGCTCAGAGTCAAGAATGACACCCTGGTTCTTTACTTGATCAGATGTCTTCTGCCATCTTCTGCCATCCATGGTATAATATCTAAAATCTAATTAAAAAGGTCATCAATGGGTCTTCAGAAGACATGGCAATATACAGCTGTGTGTCATCAGCATAGCTGTGAAGATTAACACCATGTCTCCTAATGACATCCTCAAAGTGAAAGCATATATAAATTAAAGAGAATTGGACCTACAATTGAGCCTTGGGGCACATCACATTTGGTTTTACGGATCCCTGAGGAGGATCCATACAATGAGCAAGCTATAGATATTATTATAGATATTTATTTATTGTGAAAAACCTTGAATACATAAGTCAAGCAATTTTAAGCACTTGAACAGCCCCTGTGTATAGTTTGAATACTGCTTTTTTTGTATTTCTACCACATCATTGCATTTGTATACTACAGTGAAAGCACAGCTATTTCATGCTTTATTAAGGGTTTATTAAGGGTCCAAGGGTGTTGAGACCTTCATACTGGTTTCAGTCCTTTAAGTTATCATCAGTGTCACATGAAATTGACATAAAAAAAGAACAAAAAAGTTTTTTTTTCCTTTCAGATTATTCATTTAATTAGTTTTGACTGAAGCATTTTCATAGTCACAATGTGCAATGTTAAATCAGTGACGATTGATGCAGTATAACCCCTGACAATGTTGCTTTTGTTTTGTTGATCTACATATTACATATGCTTACAAACAAGCCATTTCATTCATGCTCTCGACCAGCGTCACTCCCATTCAGGGCAGAGGAAGGGCTGGAGCCTATCACAGCTATCAGAGACTGGGGCACCACTTCACTACAGACAAGACAAACAACCACACATCCTCACTCCTATGGACAATTTAGGTCCACCAATAAACCTAACATGCATTTGGAGCTGCATGAATCTCCACAAAGAAAGGTTGTCATTTAAATCTGACTTTTTGGCATATCTGATCAGAATCCAATCAGATCCAGTCTCTGTGCTGTTGCTGGTTCACATGGTCTCTACGGTGGCCTGCATGCATGAATGCATGATGTAACACGCTGATTGTTACGTCATGCACATCACTACTTTTCTTACATTTTGTTGACATTTATGCTTGTCGTTTGTGTTGCTTTGAAATTACGCCACCAAACATAGTGGTAGAACTTTGGCTTAAATTCAAAATACATAATTTAAAACTCAAATAAAAACATTGTTGCTCCGGCCTTCCAGGCTCCTGCATTTGGATCATCGATCCCTGAACCCTGACAGTGATTCTGCAGGATTTACATGGGAATATTTGTATGCTTCACATCTGATCCTACAGGTTTCTAGTGAGATATTTCGTGTTTCCTGTGTGATTCCACGCGTTTCACATGTGAGCCCCCGTTTTTCACATTTGTATAACTTTCACACATGATCTCGCAAGTTACACATGAGCGTGCATGAGTTTCACATGAAATCCCTAGGTTTTACATGGCTTTCACATATTTAGACCATGAAAATATTCCAAAACCACAATTTTTCTGTGATTTTAATGAGTTCCCACACATTAAATGTGCCAAAATTAATGTAACTGTGGTCACATGGGATCAGAATGTCATGTGTTTTTCCTGGGGGCTCTGTGCATCACTAAACTTCCTCAGCAGTCTCGGCCTATAGCAGTAAAACTAAATGATATGCATTAGAAAAGAGGAAAACTTAACCATAATCTTGAAGGCAGAGTGGTTGTCTGTGTCTTGAGCACTGACTGGGAACTGGTTCCACAACAGAGGAGCCTGATAACTGACAGATCTGCCTCCTAGTCTACTTTTGGAAACTCTAGGAGCCACAAGAATGCCTGTAGTTTGGAGGGAACGAGCTGGGTTGGGACAACATGCAGCAGAAGTAGAAGTAAATAGAAGTAAAGGAGTCATTAATTACGTTGGAAGTAAACAACTATATGTGAAACAAACTGTTTCCAGTTTTATGGTGATTCATGCATGCCAGGGTTCAGATAAGAAAATATTGGAAAAGTATAACGTCTGTTACTAATTCTCATCACAACTCCTGGTGCAGCACTTTTAAATCAGCTGGAGGGTTTGTTGGTCAGCCTGATAATGAGGAACAGTTTACTAATCCTAAATTAACAAATGCATGAACTAGTTTTTCTTCATCACCTGGGGACATAACCCTTGGGAATTTAATGTTACTGTGTAGGTGAATTAAAGAATACAGTTTTAATCCACAAATGGAAATGACAGTGTTGCAATGTAAATGAAGGAGGAAAGAAGGAATACAATTTAAAAAAGCAGTTTACATTAGAATAAAGATGATGTGAGAAATGTAGAAAGTGGATGTGGCTGAAGTCTCCATACTAAATGCACGAGAGCGCGACGTTTCTTGTCTGCCAAAAGATGATGTCACTGGCAGGTGATGCCGGTGAACATCTACCCTGAGGAGACCGCATGGATGCAAACTTACAGTCAACAGGTCCACATCTAGAGTGCAAAGGTGCACTGTCCCGGTCCAGGACTTCACCGCCAGCTGGATCCTAACCAAACCGCTCCTGTGTGGACAGCCCATTGTCACCTGCAGCATGTTACAGTCGAACTAGTGAAACACTCCACACGTCAGAGCAGGACGCTGCAAGCATTTGCTGAGATTGAAAAGCATTTCTTATTATTTTCCATTTCCAGACTGGTAATAATTTGAAAGTCACAATTCAGCAACAGTTTACTTTGCAAGCATACGTGTTTAATTAATCTAGATCAATATAGATCTAGTAATAAACATGTTTTAAATTTCAAAGGATGATCACAGACATTGCTTCCAAAGGATTTATTGTTTACAGTGCTCACAGCATATCCCAGTTTTATCATATCTCCCGTCAAACAGAATGTAGAGCAGTGAGAGGACAAAGGTCCTGCAGTGATCTGATTGTGCTTTGACTCGCATCAAGCAAACTTTGTGGACATGTGTTTTTCATAAAACCCAATAGTGCTCATCCACAGCTGCCATAGGATTACCAAAGCCTCTGAAATGTGCACTATCAACTTAAAAAGAGAGGCTGGTGTATGGCCAAGGACAGATTTGACTGAATGAGAAGACCAGAGCTGGAAAGGGAACATGGAAAATGGAAAGTGTGTAGCACTCCTGATAAGGGGGATAATCGGGTTCTTTTCAGGGGGAGGGGCATGGTGAGATACAGAGGGGCTTAAGAGGAGGAATGTGAGAGGATGTACTGCGCAGACAGAGGAAAGTAGTCTAGAAATGCACAGCGGAAAGATAAAAAGTGAAAAAGGAAGTATGGCCATCTGCCGTGCAAAGCCTCATTGCAGTCCTCAAGGAAAAACTGTAGCTATAATTTAAAGACTCATTCTGATTTATCTACAGGCAGCAGGAGACCGCTTCGTCCAGATCTAATGACTGTCAAAAGGTTATCAATTTCAAGTTTTTCACAGAAATTGCTGGACGATGGCTGTCATTCTTCTGCGTACAGGAGCGCAAACTGTATACAGGATTATAGTCACGGTTTTGCATGAAGGTGTCATGACAGAGGCGTCTGCCAGTTTAACGCCTGTAGTTTCCCCTTTTCTCACTTACACGTATGCTTTAAAAGGATTAGACTTTAAAAGTGGTGATTAACCTCGAACGTGGTGATAGTTTGCCTTTCATGTGTCCTCTTGCTAAAACCACCACCACAGTCAGTATGTGATGATCCTAGCTCCAAGGATGTGTGCAAACCAAATGTGTGGTCAGACAGGAATGACAACACGTCTGAGAACGGTTCTAATGATGATCTTTAGGAGAGTGTTGAATGTACGCCTGCCCATCTGTATAATCCACCCTGAAATCATTCAGTGGCTGTCGAGGGAACGACGGGCTTTGTGTTAGTAACGTGATGACCATTTTCATCAGCCGTGCCTTTGCTTGACTCATTAAAATGTTGTTTTTGACGTAGTTTTTTACTGCTATGAGTTGCCTTTGTAAAAACTACAATGTGCTTTTGCATTATCTTGTTATACATGGATGCCCCTGGAAAAGATGTGGTCTTGATAGTAGCATAGGTGTTCTTATGTGCAGGAAGGCTGGCGTCCCAGAAATGTAAATAACCTTTACACTGACAGAACCCCGGACCTCCACGTGGTCCTCCAGAGAGGACGGTCCCGGAGCTGTCACTATGACAACGTTGGCAGGAAACCTAACACGGTCAAACGCAGGTTCAAACTTCCTTTAAAAAGATCAGCACATTTAAAGGAAATGTCTCCCAACTAAATTAATTCTCTAAGAGAAAGAGAGAAAATAAATAGTAAAACACATTGGAGTCAGGGTAGTCAGTGTTTTTTTGTCTTTAATATCTGGAAATGGACAATTGTGTTTGACTTTCATTTAGGAGCCTCTTCATGGGGGGTATCTGTAGAAGAAATAAAATAAAAATAACCTAAAACTGAGCTGACTAACCTACACTTCCTGAGATCTATAACTAATGTTAATTTTAAAAAATACCTTTTTTTTCTGTGACAGAATTCCTTGTTGTTTTGTCAAAGACTGCATGAGTCCCACGTGGCACCATACTAGTAATACTGCTTTAATCTCTGCCTTGTATCAACGTTTACTTCCATCTTACCTAGTAACCTAAAAACTAATTCCATATCTCCGGATAAGTAAAACCTTTCTTCTCTTGTACATTTGTAGCCTGGATGCTAGAATATGAACTTGGTGGATTAGAACACGCAGACAGCAGTTTGCCTGTGGTGCGGAGGGCAGGGCTAGGTTAACGCTTGTTGGTGATTGAAACGGTTTCCGCTAAAGATGACTTCCGTGTGCCGTCTTGTGTTTACAGCATGTCCTCATTGCTCCAGCAGATTTTCCTTCCTCACTGTGACATGTTATTCCCCCGGTGGCGCCAGATATTTGCCTTGCAGAGACACTTATCTGTCTTTGAGTTGTTCACACATGCCAGCGGGTGACCTTCACCTACTGGTCGATTCACCACGCGGCCAGTCTGCGAGCTTAATCTAAATGATTGACATCTCGTCCAGTGGGACAAAGACACATCCCCATCCCCACCTACCAGCGTAATAGTGTCATCGGCTCTTTAGCCACACAGTGGATGTACATGTTTAACATGTCATCTGAATGATTGATTTCCTTCAATAAACTTGCATTCACTCTTACAGCTTGCAGCTTGAATTCCTTTTTTTCATTTTAAATGAGCCAGAAAACAGCTGAAACTTCCTTACATGTCTCAATAGGCTTCACCTGCAGCACATTTATATAATGAGATGCACGATGGTGAATTGTCAGATCCGCACATGCATTATTGATGTGGCAGAAGCATTAATATTTTTGCAAATTTATGCATTCACACCATTAGCTTTCTTTTTTTAGCTCCCCTTCCTGCTTTGACTGCACCTGCGTTGCTGTCAACCTGCTACAAATATAAAACAAAATTCACACTAAAATGTTAAAGGGACTTTTCTTATACTGAGCAATCAGACATTTGCCAACAAATGTATGATTTTTCGCACACATTTGTTGACAAAGTGAAGATCTGCTTATCTTTGCTCCTCATTTATGTTTAAATAAGCATATTAGTTTGAATGTTAATGATGAAAATCTTTAACCTTAACCATGCATATACGTTCTCATTTAATGTCTCTAGTATTATTTTGCATGTTGGATACAAAGATGTAGTGAGTCACTTCCTTCCTGATTTTGTTTATAGTGTTTGGCAAGTCTCATTTGTACAGATTGATAGTTATCCACCACAGTCACCTTGTTAAATGGGATGATTATTTTATTTTTTATTGATTTACTCATCACATGCTGAGTAAAATAAATGTTCCACTTATTTAGCACCAGAACAACAAGACAGACAGAGCACCGGCAGGGATTATTCTCTTCTGTGAAGTTCTGCTTGCACCACCAAGGCTTCAGAGCTTGGGGGTACAAGGCTGCCTCACTTGGTACCCATCTACATCCGTCATGAAATGAGTTGCAGTTACAGACCACTGTTTTACAGTAGCTGCCTACACTGGCACACTCTCTATTATGACAAAACAAAAATATACTAAGGAATATGTATTCTGTACTTATTTGTAATTCTTTATTTGCTTAATGTCTCTGTGTATGTTACCTGGATGTGGTGTCCTTTGGATATTTACAGTGGATCACGTATTCAGTTATTCTGTAATGGAGGATAGGATCCCAAGGTAATCAACTGTAAGTCAAGGAACTTAAAGGGAACCATACGTACGAGACAAAAGACAGCGATTAGTCTGTAATGATGTGACAAAAAGCAGAACTGTCATTAACCTATATGGCCAGCAATCTAATCTAATCTAATCTAATCTAATCTAATCTAATCTAATCTAATCTAATCTAATCTAATCTAATCTAATCTAATCTAATCTAATCTAATCTAATCTAATCTAATCTAATCTAATCTAATCTAATCTAATCTAATCTAATCACTCCTCAAGGGCCCGTGGTATTCTTGCAGAACTCTTAGTGCACTAAGAGAAAACTTCATTGCTGAAAGGGACAAGGCTCATCTTCTGGCCCTGCAGGGGGCGCTGCTGCACCATGGGTATTGCTTCATGGAGCATAAGGATGGGAGTAAAAGTGCTCTTTCTCTCTGGCGCTCTCTGAGACACACATAGTCACACATGTACACGCATACGTGTTCTAACAAGGTCTTCTTGATTTTCATCCAGAGGTGTCCGGGTGTGACCAATCATTTAATACTATCAAATAAACTAAACACTGATTTAGATTAACAGACAGGTCCGGTTGCTAGACTCACTTTCAACTGCATCTACACCCAAATACAAATCTTCACAGAGCACACGTGCTCAGAGGAACACACACAACTCTTTCTTCTTGCCTTGATAAAGTCAAAAGGAAAATGAGAAGATTTGAATCTATAAACACACAGACACATTCAGAGGAAAGCAGCAGCAGCTCTTTGAGCTAATAGCATCTGCGATGACTGACATCCCTGCTGCTTAGGGATGACACACGCTTGGACTGTAGTTGCCACGGTAACTCCAGAGGCACCTGTGAGTCACCATGCTTATCGCTGTTCATTAACCCCACAAAGCAGAGTGCCGCTGTCGGATTGGTTGTTTGAAGATGAGAAGCATTAATGGAGGTACAGGTGGATGAGGTCAACACAGAGTAGGCCTGCGGGACACAGAATCCTCAAAGCTATTATTATGGATCTGTCGGTGCTCCAAATGAAACAACACAGAAACACTCGTTGTTCTGACCTCAAACAGCTACTCTCCATGAAACAGCTACAGAAGCACATCCTGGATCTTAGTTTTGTCAAGTGAGCTGTAAACTATTTTTGAAAACAGTACAAACACAAATGCGAATAAATTTACCAAATGTGAAGACTTAGGTTTACGGTTAAAATTGATTCTTAATAAAAAGCTTTCTTGAGTTAGCAGCTTGGAAACAACTCTCGCAATATAAGATCTTTGCCTCACCAAAGATTCTGGCTTGTTATAAAGGTAAAAGACCACGAACAAATCATAGCATTAAAATTCAATTCAATTCTATTTATACAGCGTCTATTACAATACAAGTTGTCTCCGGGATCTTTCCAGAGACCAGAACATGACCTCGATCAATTATTACATAAACGGCAGGAAAAACTCCCCTTTAAGAGGGAAGAAACCTGGACCAGGACCTGGATCATAAGGGGGGACCCTCCTGCCGAAGACCACCTGGGTAGAACAGGAAGTAGAGAGAAGAGACACAGACACACCGTCAAAGGTACCAAAGACCAGATCCATCAGTATAATTATCTGTTACCTGGAGAACTGAGAGTTTTCTGTCCATCAGACTGGTACCTGGTTAGTTGGTGGACTACAGAGACCACTATCTAAACAGGTGTAGACAGCAGACACTGAGGTGGTCAGAGGTGGGACTGCAGGTCAGTGGATCATGTTGGTGCCCCCCTGCAGCAGGTCTACAGCAGCAGATCCAGATGAAGCTGTGTTGAAGACCAGCTGCTCCAGTCTGGTCCTGCATCTGCAGCTGTGACTACTGGTCCTGACACACTCAAGTTTACACCAACTAGATGTTTTACTGAACACAAACGTTGGAAGTTTGGTTTTAAAGGTGGAGGTGGTGTCAGCCTCCTTCACCCAAACTGGAAGTTGGTTCCATAGTGATGGTTCCTGATAGCAGAAGACCCGTCCTCCAGATCTACATCTGGATCTTCTAGGAACTACGAGTAAACCTGCACTCTGAGAACGGAGAACTCTATTAGGAACGTACGGTACTATCAGGTCTTGCAAATATCGCGGCGCTAGGTCATTTGGAGTTTATACTCAAGTAATCAAATGTTGAATTGGATTCTGAGTTTTACGAGGAGCCGATGGAGGGAAGTGAACTCTGGAGAGACGTGGTCTCTCTTGTTGGTTCCTGTCAGCACTCGCGCTGCTGCATTTTGGAGGCTGTTAAGAGAATTACTTGGACATCCAGCCAACAACACGTTACAGTAATCTAGTCTAGAAGATACGAACGCATGAATTAGTTTTCCAGCATCACTCTGGGAGAGGATGCTCCTAACACCTTATTGCATTTGAAAGAACTCATCAAACAATCCTTGTATCTTGCATTCCCGTCATGGCTAATTGGTTGGTCGGTCGGCCTGTCGATCAATCGATTGATTGGTCATTTAGTTTTAACCTATGACCTTGTCCCTTGCCCACAGAGATTCCTCCTTGTTCTCTGAATCTTTTTAAGAAATTATAGGCGGTAGAGTGTAGGATCATCAAACTCTTCTCCATTTTCCTGAAATTGTTGCACAATTTTTTGATGCAGTTTTTAGCAGATTGGTGAACCTCTGGCCATCTTTACATCTGAGAGGCTCTCTCAAATACTCAAATACTTTTTACACCTTTTATACCCTTATACACTTGTTGGCAATTGACCAAATTAGTTGTTAAATGGTCTTCCATTTGTTTTTGGTTTGTGCCAGTTACTTTAACAGCCTGTTGTTGCTCCCGTTCCTACTGTTTTAAGATATGTTTCTGCCATCAAATTCAACATGAGTTAACATTTTTCATGAAATGGCAAAATGTTTCTGTTTCAATTGATTTGATGTTTACGTTCTGTTGGGAATACATTATGGGTTCATAAGACTTGAAAATAATTGCATCTTACTTTTATTTACACTTTAAATATCACACAGAAACTGGATCAGCAGGAGGTGTGGGGACAGTGGTGATTATGAGGGGGAGTAAGGTACGAATGAAGGGGTTGTGCTAGTGCAGTTTTTGAATTTGTTTGTTTTTTTTTCATTATGGTATTCATGTTTTTCTAGTCAGTGTTTTCTGTACATTTACTATACTAGTATTTCTGTCTGTCTGTCTGTCTGTCTGTCTGTCTGTCTGTCTGTCTGTCTGTCTGTCTGTCTGTCTGTCTGTCTGTCTGTCTGTCTGTCTGTCTGAATACCAAGGGATGACAAATCTGTTTAGGTTATCAAAAGCAGCACTAAGATCTAAGAGGATGAGAACAGTAAGATCAGAATGTCATTAGTAATTTTAGAAGAGCTGTTTCAGTGCTATTGAAAGGACGGAAGCCAGACTGGAATCACTCAAAAAGCCTGTTATTGCTAAGTTGTTGAAGGTTGATAGGGCCCATCCAGTGCTGAGGAAGGAGTGGATAAAGGCCACAATATAAGGGGACAATGAAGGGAAACAGGCCTTGACCAGAACTGTAGGTAGAGGATCAAGCAGGCTGGTTGAAGGTTGGATTTATGGATCAGCTTGGAAACATCAGCCATGGAAGGTAGAGTACAACTAGAGAGTAGGTGATTGGCAGAAGGGAGTAGAGAGTCCATGGTGGATGCAGCAGCTCTATCAGAAATACACTATATTTGCAAAGTATTCACTCATCCATCCAAATAATTGGAATCTGGTGTTCCAATCACTTCCGTGGCCACATGTGTATAAAATCAAGCATTTTGACATGCAGACTGTTTTTACATCAATTTGTGAAAGAACGAGTCGCTCTCAGGAGCTCAGTGAAGTCCCGCCTGGAACTGTGACAGGATGTCACCTGTGCAACAAATCCAGTCCTAAAGTTTCCTGGCTCATAAATATTCCACAGTCAACAGTCAGCTGTATTATAAGAACATGGAACTGTCCAGAACAGTGTTCAGAGAGCTTCATAGATGGGTTTCCATGGCCGAGCAGCTGCATCCAGGACAAACATCACCAAGTGCAATGCAAAGTGTTGATGCTGCTGTGGAAAACACTGAGCATCGGTGTAAAACACACCACCACTGGAATATCCATCCACAAAGGCTGAGGTGTTCCACTGGAGCCGACCGTAGAGCCAACCATGTCCAGAGTTCTAACAACTCTGAACAGTAAATGTCAAAACAATGAAACAAAACCAGAAACCAGACGGAGAGCAAGAGACGAGCAGCCACACACACGGATCCCAACTTGTTGTTGTTGTTTGTCTAGTGATCCGCTTGAATAGTTTTTCTTTTTCCTAAGGCAGGTTCTCTAACCTTGTGAAATGAAGTAACTAAGTGCCAGACACGATAATGAGCGGATGATTTTTCTGAACCACTACGAGCAGAGTAGCAGTATTTCCTCTGTCCCCTCTACACTCACACAATCACAGGAAACACCTGAGCGTGCTTTAGAAAAGGCAAGGAGACGAGTACGTCTTACAAACTCACGAGAGCAAAGACGTTTTAACTGGCTCACCTAAATAAACATGAGTACAGGCAGCACAAGCAGTCTGTGACCATCGCCTTTCTTTCTTTCTTTCTTTCTTTCTTTCTTTCTTTCTTTCTTTCTTTCTTTCTTTCTTTCTTTCTTTCTTTCTTTCTTTCTTTCTTTCTTTCTTTCTTTCTTTCTTTCTTTCTTTCTTTCATCTTTAATGTGTTTGGAGAAGAACTTCATGCATCTTTTGCAGAATATTTTGTTACAGTTTTAGTGTCACACTGCAGACAGACATTACAGTTCAATGAAAGTACAGATTGGCGTTGCAGTGTCATCATGTACTAGTTTTAAGAAGTTCTTAACCTGGCAAAGATATTTTTGCCTAAAATAATATAATATTGAGTAGATTTATGGAATATAATGTTTATTTCTAGAGGGGCTGTATCCTACAGTCTGTATTATAATTTATTACATGATTCTCATGATGTGTTTGTTTCAACACCTTCAGGATTCAGTACCTCTCCAAACACATTTACAGAGATTAGTTTAGAAACATTATAACAAGCTAATAGTTCTAAATGATTTGTTTATTTACTTATGTTTTGTGAAACTTGCTACCACACCAAACTGAAGAGCCATTGACTCATCTGTGTTCGACAGGCAGGTCTTCTGACAGGTCACTTGTTCTTCGTCTCTGGTCCCCAGGACCCATTTGCTTTTCCCAGGACAGCAGTTGGAGGCAGTTGGTCGAACGCACAGATTGAATGCAAAACCGAGTGAAGAGCAGTTTCAAAACTGCAAAAGGAAAAAGGCGAGTGATACAACAGAGGGCAAGTGTGCAGCAGAGTATTAAATTGTAGTTTACCTCAGTTGGAGCTACCGAGCACCAGATGAAACCAGATGATAGGTGGTTTTAACTTTAAAGCTAATCATAGGCACCTTCATAACCTCATTATGTTAGTTATGCCGTTCTAGATGAATATAATTAAAAATAAATTCATTTAATGGTACTCTGTGTGGCATGAGGAGTGTTGATCCTGGATATTGTCATCTGTGATCATGACAACCGTAAGAAGAAGCTTCTGCCTCTTGTACTGTGATCTGTGAAGCCTCGTCTTTCATTCAACCCAGTCACCATCCATATCTATATGGTCTAGAAGGTTTTGTACGTGTCCCTCCATTTAATTCCTGTTTGAATGCTTCTTTATGGGAGGTTGTCCTTTTTGTCTAAAACTTGAACAAGGTTTTCACACAGGCAGTCACCACAGATGGTTCAAGTTAGCAACAGTAACTAAGGAGGACCCCACCGACCAGTAGATCAGCTGAGACTACTGAGCACATCCGATCTTCGTGCACATTTCAAGACATGCACATGAAGAGAATTTATAACTTCAGCCTCTTTACATCCTATATTTCTTCATTTTACCTCCCATCCAGATTACATTTTTTAATAAGTTGAGGATTAGTATTTAGGTCTTGCTGAAGAATGTTTGTTATTCACTTTTATTTTGTTATTGACCTGTGTTTTTCAACTTATGTGACTCTGTTTATGCTCAGTGTCTGCACGGATGAGCAGTGGATGAACTGCAGGTTCTGGTTTCCGACTTGAGCAGAATATGACCCTTAGTTGACCTTCACCTTCAGATGATCAGTTCCAAGTTCATCAATGTTATGTGCCAAAAAAAAAAGCCAACTAGCTACTGAAATATGTGTTGAATGATGTGGTGTCATGAATCTTTTTCCAGTGTGACAATGTCAGGGGTCAATGGGCTCCAATATATACGCTTCGGTTCAGGGAGCGTTAGACATGATTTTCACACATAGACTGGCCACAGAAGCCAGAACAACTGAACATTGTTCAAGCAAGAAGAACTTATGATTCTTGGGTATGTTCATAAAACTGTGGTTTTCATAACCCTCACTAGCATCTTGCTTAGCCAAACAAACCAAAGCAAAGTCTCCAGAGTTGTTGTAAACTACTCCCAGCACTTCCCTCATCTGAAGGTTCTTTGTGGAGTACTAATCCTGCAGCAGTGACATTCCTAATGGCCTTACATTTCTTTCCAGTGTCACACTGAGAGGAACATTTCCCCATGGATGGATTTAATGTTAGTCTCTTCAAAAGCTGGGGAGGCTGACAAGTCAATTATATTTCAAGCCATTGAAGCAGCGATTCTCTTATCAGTGATCTGTCAGCTTTGATCTAAGGGCAGGCTGTGCTTGAAAAACAGGCCTGTCTAATGCTCCTGACATCTGGAGCGAACCTCACCACACCTCTGAGCTGTTGTCATTCTAACGCTGTGCTGAGGAAAAACAGGTAAAGACTTTTTGACCTGCATCATTTGGCAAATTGTATGTCATTTTGTGGAAAATGGGATACTCACACTATGTACAACCACTGCTGGGCTGAGGGAAAAGAGCAGAGTGCAGTCCATTTTTTTCTCAAAATATCTGCCCACATCTGCACTGGAGTTCCTGTCACATGTAGCTATGGCTTACATTTCTGAGTAGGCCTTCCTCATATTAAATCCTACCAGATTTAATTTGACATACATTCACTATTTGGCTCTGTGAGCTAAATTTCCAGGTCTATCACACTGAAGGCACTAACCTAATCATTCACCAACCTATACTAGAATAGAAGCACCATCTTTCCACACAAACCATGTAAAACAACTCCGTTCAACAGAATAGTATGAATTATTCAGCCGTAAGATTTACAAGTCCTGAAGGATTGTTGCATAGTTTTAAATAATGATCTTTTATGTAATTTAAATCATGTTTATGAGAAGAGTAATGGTGTATTTGAGGAGATCTAGAAACAGGAATTAATGCACATGCTGTGTAGGTTCAAATCAGACCCCAATATGTGCTGGTTATGAGCCACTTCAGTGGTCAGTCAACTGCAGCCTTCGACAGAGATTGGTGATGATGTTAGATTGTAGACTGCCACGCGGCAACTAGATGCTGGCCTAGTGGTTACAGTGGTGGGCTTGGTTGTGGAGGACCCAGGTTCAACCAGAAGCCGTGGATGACAAAGGAAGTCCACAGACTCGTGAAGGCTCGGAACGCTGCCTTCAGAGCTGGAGACAAAGTGGGTCTAAAGACAGCTACGACCAACCTGTCCCATGGCATCAGGGAGGCCAAGAGACGGTACTCCAGGAGGATAGCCCGCCGTTTCAGCAACAGCAGGGACACACGGAGCCTGTGGCGAGGGATTCAGACCATTACGGACTACAAGCCCCCACCGCAGACCTGTGAGAGCAGCACATCCCTGCTGAATGAGCTGAACACCTTCTTCGCCCGCTTCGAGGCACACAACACCATCGCCGCACTGAAAGCACCACCCCCTCCCGG